>KK116217.1:215965-239307 GCA_000611955.2 Stegodyphus mimosarum
GCTTTGAGAATTGGCGACTTTAAAATTAACTATTTTAAATTTTATGTTCTCCCCTCTAAATTCATCTGTTCTCCCAAATTCAAGATCTTTCCATGTTACGTAGCAACCTAAAATTAACAAATCACAGACTAGCTGCTATTATGTATCATTCTTAGTATAAATACTCTTGACACAACAACTACGTCATTCCTTTCCCTAGCTTCGGCCTTTCAACATCTGCCTGCTGCTATGCCCACTTGCTTAAAATGATGCCGTATCCCTTTTTATATGTGTATATAAAAATTATTTGTACCCAACTATGCTCGAAAAGTAATTTGTCTGCCAAAGAAATATTAATTCAATAATTTTTTATGTGCCGAAAAATAAAGATGGTGATTCTTTAATTCAGTTGCGTTAACTGCGTCATCGAACCTTCACCTTCAGCTACTATCGAAAACTGTTAAACGTTCCAGTGTTTTTTTTCTACGTATTAAATTATGACATATATATATATATATATGTAAGATAAGAAATATGCAAATCAAAATTATAATTTAAAATGCCTCTTAATTTCTCATTTTTAATTTAAGTACTTCCTGTCTAGTAATAACTTTCTCTAAACTGCGTCATATCTGAAAACTAATTCCTCTACCTTAGCTAGTTACCTAAAGGACGTCTCTTGCTTGGCTGCTTTTGTTAAAAATGTAATGCGCCATCATCAAAATTGGGGGGCGGGGTAGCATATTGGCCCCACTGTGAAGCGCAACAATAAGAAACATACATTTGAGAATATTAGGTTGTAAAGTTCTACTGTCCTTCTGTTTTGTAGAATCTTGAGAAATAGTGATTGCACTGAGCAAGGGTTAAAACTGTCCTTTATTAAACTCTTTAACTTATTTACAATGCGTCAACTTAACGCTAACATACTACGCCTCAACTTCGGCGGTAACTGAAACAGTAGAATCAAACTTAAGAATTCAAGATGTTCACAAATAGTAGAATTACACTGGAAGCTCATATAATCGTGTAGCCTACAGCGAGTAGATGAGTCTAGTGGGAGCAAGATAATAGCGCTTAAGCCACGTCAAACCAGCAGTAACTGCTAAACAGAAGTTTGCGTATAAGCACGCACGGCAATTTCCCGGACTCTCTCTTTCTCTACTGGAACGTCGATATTTAACTTATTCTCCCACTGGTAGAATTTGCATTTCTTACGCGCGCTTCCAAATTTAAATATTCTGGCACTGACAATTAGGAGAATGAAGGCTTATAGGAAAGTAACTTAAAATAAATGTAACTAGTTATTTAAAATAAACATATATAAATCCCTACATTTGTCCATGCCAGAATTTAACAGACTTGGATAAAGGTCCTTAAAGACCTGTTACCAACTGATAAATTCTACAAGTGACAAGATCTAATCCCCGTTTACATTCAAAATACTAAAATTTAAATGATTACAGACGAAAATTTTATCTTCATAGTTCTGCTGGACATCCTTTGTCATCTTTCAATTGGGGTTCAGTGAACTCCTTCCAGTCATCTGGAAGGAACACTTATGAATACATGATTCTAAATGACATGTAAAATTCACAATACAGTCTTTTATTAAGTTCTAGCCTTTATTTAGCGTAGTTTTCTGAGCTTTTCCGAACATTACTGTTTTTCATGCCACAGTTAGTCAATTCACATTTATGCTTAAATTTTAAACTTTAATCCCCTTTTGGCTCTCCACAATGTGTGGTGTGAAAACGGAAGTGTTCTATGTTATAGTGGACAAAATCTCCACCTCAAAGCACATCGATTGTTAACCCATAACAACATTCTTAGACACACCCTAAGTTCATTTCTAAGTTCTCCATGAGCTATTAAACATGAAAATTAACTAGAGTTGTAAGGTTTTAGTTAAACTAACCAAGTTTATTTTAATTTAAATCTTTTCTATCTCCTCTCTGCTTCAACTTCCTGTCAGAAGAAGCGCGCGTTTTTAGCTTATGCTAATTTTTGAAGTTCAGCCAAGCACTATTTAAGACAGAGGTAGAAACCTCTCGGTGTGCGAGAGCTTTGCCTCAGATCACGGTCACGCTGCTCAACGTTTGCCTGACCAGCTAGCAGTTTAAATTTATAAGCCATAGTGCTTACTACGTGATTGCATTGTAAAATAAATTAAAGTGCGGTAGTATTTAGTATACCTTGCTACGCACCCTTTTCGGTAGAGGCCAACTTCCGCGAATTGCTCTGCGAAGCAAAGTTTAATTTAAGTTCTATTTTAATTTATTTAAATTTATTTGATTGTTAAGTTCGACCAAAGTGTGGTCTGTTACGTTCTGTATCTCTCCCGAATTGGGAGGTTTGTATTTAATAGTGATTGAATAAAAGAGGATTTCAAATCCCTTCACGTGCAGTTATTCTCCAGCCCAGCAGTTACATCAGAACATAGCGTACCTTCCGCTCCCTGTTCCAGTTCAGGACTTAGAACGTAAGGATAAGAACCCTTTACAGAATTTACCATGTTCTCAAAGAATACACACAGAATGCTAAGTCCTGATAGTGGCGCCCGCACAAAAAGAAGAGGATGGCCTCAACAACAAGAAGACGAACCTGAGACACCTGCTGTACCTGTCCAGAATCCTGAGATAGCACCTCCTGGCATAGAAGGATTCGGCTACATCGTACAAACCATGCGAGCAGCCATGAAGCCAGCGGCAAGTTTTGACGGCAAGACAGCCGTAATCAATTTCCTGGAAAAGCTAGACTCCCACTTCATGCTATATCCAGTCCACGAATTTCAGAAAGTCGCTCTTGCTACCAGCGCTTTGAAGGGCCAAGCGCTAAGTTGGTTCAAGTGCATCGGAAAGAATCTCTTGGGGGAACCAGGAAGCCCCACATACACGTATGAAAATTTCAAGAATTCTCTAGTGAAAGCATTTCCCGTGGTGCGAGATCGAGCCAGATTGGAAGCTGAACTGTTTAGCCGATACCAAGAAAGAATAGAAGATTTGTCTAATTTTATTTTGAGGAAAATTCAAGTTTTCAAGCTTTTGTATGGAAGTCGCCCGGATCCTGAAATTATTCAAGTTATACTTCCTAGGCTACTGCCCCAAGTTCAAGATTTCATCGAACTAAGAAATCCAACAACATTAGACAGATTATTTGAGCTCGCGGTACAATTTGAAAGCCGAAGAACAGCCGACAACGAACGACGACGCCAATTTGAGCGAAGAAGTCAGTGGAGTTCGCCAAGACCGCAGCAAAAGCAAAATCAAAGTTACGGGAATAAGGCGAAGCAATGGCCGAAGAAAGATGTGTCTCCTAAAGCGAGCGGCGAACGAAGGGAATTTAATAGAAGAACAAGCAAAGATTCCGAGGGCAACCAGAAGAAAAAGAATTTAAACTAAGAGGGATTTCTTCGAGGAAGGTGAAGAAGTCCGAAGCAGCGCAAAACCCTTCCAAAATCAATTTAAACACCGTGGTCGTTAAGAATTTGAGTTTGCCGAAGATTGAAGTTCTAATCAACAACATACCGGCGACAGCCCTCTTGGATACAGGAGCCCAAAGCAGCTTCGTATCGGAAAGATTCTTTAAGAAGCACTTTCGACGTTACAGAATTTTTAGTGCAAGAGACACGGATGTCATAGCGGCCCAAGGAGAAAAATGTAGCTGTTTAGGAAAAGTACCATTGTTCGTGCGTATCAACAACGAACAGGTAAGAATCCTGTTTTATATTGTGCGTAACCTGCAGACTTGTATTATTCTAGGTGTGGACTTTTTTAGTTTGGCAGAAGCAAAAATTGATTTCAAGGGGGGAGAACTAACATTAAATATGAAGCCAATTGAAGCGAAGAATGATAAGCCCCCGCAGCTGGACTTGGAACATTTACAAGCAGAGGAAAAAGAGAAAATCCAAGGTCTGGTAAGTCACTTTGCGAATTTATTTAGTGATGTACCAGGCTTTACGCAGGTGGTGAACCACGACATTGACACGGGGGACGCTCAGCCAGTTAGGCAAAAGCCATATAGATATGATAGGACAAAAGAAGAAATAATTGAACATCATATTAAAGAGATGTTAAAGAATAAAATCATCACGCCAATTTCTAGCAGTTATGCTAGCCCCGTTGTCCTGTGTAAGAAAAATAATGATTACCCGATTACGCACCCGAAGCGGTGGCGTTTTGCTATAGATTATCGCAAGTTAAATTCAGTTACAAAATATCCTGTATATCCGTTGCCGATAATTGAAGAAATTATTCGAAATATTTCGTCTACAAAATACATGACTACATTAGATCTCACGAGTGGCTATTTTCAGATTGGGGTAAAACCCGAGGACGTACACAAAACCGCGTTCATAACGAAATCTGGTACGTACGCATTTCTTAGAATGCCGTTCGGATTATCCGGCGCGCCGGCAACGTTCCAAAGATGTATGGACATCGTCTTAAGACCAGTCCTTGGTAAAAGCACTTTCATATATTTAGACGATATTATAATTACGAGTAGTACTCTAGAACAACACTTACAAGATTTAAGAAAAGTATTTTCATTGTTAAACGAAGCTGGTTTAAAGATAAATGCGTCTAAATGTAAATTTGCCGCAAAAGAGTTACGTTATTTAGGATTTAAAATTTCCCAAAAGGGAATCGAAACGGATCAGTCAAAAATAGTAGCCATTAGAAATTATCCTGTTCCTAAAACAGCGAAGAAATTATCGTCGTTTCTCGGGATGTGTTCATATTACCGGGCTTTCATTAAAGACTTTGCAAAAATAGCTGAGCCACTGCTAAAGTTGAAAAGAAAAAAAGCTAGGTTTTCGTGGTCAGCAGAAGCCAACTTGGCGTTTCAAAAATTGAAAGACGCATTGACTCAAGCTCCCGTCTTAAAATTTCCAGAAGGGGATAAAGGATTAGAGATTTCAGCGGACGCTTCAGATTTCGCGATTGGTGCAGTGCTTTCCCAAAATGGTCAGCCCGTGGCTTTTTTCAGCCGAACATTAAATGAAACCCAAAGAAACTATTCCGCAACAGAGAGAGAAACTCTCGCAGTGTTAGCATCAGTACAGAAATTTCGTGTGTTCTTTGGAAGTTCTCCAGTAACTGTATATACCGACCACGCGGCGGTCACTAGACTCTATTCTGGAAAAAATTTATCACCCAGATTAATAAGGTGGGCTCTCAAATTACAGGAATATAACCTAATAATTAAACATACGCCGGGAAAGGAAAATGTTGTGGCAGATGCTTTAAGCAGAATTAACTTAGATGAAAATGGAAGTGTAATTAAGATAGCCATGTTAACATCCAAAGTATTAGATTCTCGTGAAACAGTAATAGCCGAACTCAAAAAAGATCCGGAGTTCAAAAATATATACAATTATTTGGCCGACCCTGAGAATTTCAATCATCCGGATATTGTGCCGATAAGAAATAGGGCCGAAAATTACGAATTAATTGACGGACTGTTATTCTATACGAAAGCTACTAATGAGAATCATGAATATAGACCGGTTATCCCAGCTAGCATGAGGTTGAATGTATTAGAAGAGTTGCATGATTGTGCCATTTCGGCTCATTTAGGTATAAGAAAAACTGTTCAGAGAGTTCGCGAGGCAGTTTTCTTTCCAGAACTGCAAAAGTTTACTAGGGCGTATGTCCAGTCGTGCCCAACATGTCAATTAAATAATTATGTTAATTTCCGCCCGGCCGGGTTCCTAAATAGTATTAAATCAGAATTCCCAAATCAAATAATAGGCATCGATTTACTTGGACCTTACCCTCGAAGTAAAGTTAATAAAAGCCGATATCTTTTAGTTATAGTGGATCATTTTAGCAAATGGTTAGAGTTAATTCCGTTAAAACGCGCGTCTGCAAAAATTGTAGTAGATTCAATTCTAAATAAGTATATTTTAAAATACGGGGCGCCCCTAAAAGTTATTTCAGACAATGGTCCTCAGTTTGTTAGTAAAATGTTTGAGGAAATGTGTGCAAAACTGGGCATACGTCATCTAAAGATGGTCCCGTATCGTCCGCAGTCAAACATAGCGGAACGGGTGAATAGAAATGTAGTGAAAATAATTCGTAGTTATGTGAAAAACTATCACTCTACCTGGGATAGCCATATAAATGAATTTGCATTTGCACTTAGGACCGCCAAACACGATACTACACAAAAAACACCCGCTGAACTCTTCTTAGGAAGAAAGATCTTGACCCCCCTAGATAAACTGTTCTTTGTACAGGAAAGGGCAGAAGAATTTAAAATGAGTGATATACAAAAGTTAATACGGGAAGCGACGGAAAATATAGAAATGGCCCAAAGAAAACAGAAATTGTACTATGACCTAAAAAGAAGAGAGGTCAAGTACAATGTGGGAGATGAAGTGTTGAAGATTAAACACAACTTGTCAAATGCCCCAGAGGAAAAGGTGGGGAAATTTTTTCCGCGTTTTGAAGGCCCGTTCACAATTGAACAAATTACGGGGGCAGTGGTTATATTAAAAAGAAATGATGGTCAAACGCTCAAAGCGAATGTGGACCAAATAAAACCGTTCTATAATCGCAGCAAAATGGCTGTATTTAAAGATTCGTTTCAGGATCCGAGGCAATCGACTAGCCAGGAAGATATACGTCAGCAAAAACAGCAGGAACCAGCTACAACGGCATCGAAATGTCAGAAGAAGAAAGCTCCCCCCCAACAAAGAAATAAGAACCAAAAAGGTGGTTTCAAAAGAAAGTCTCACGATGCAGGTGAACAAATCTACGAACGGAATTACGAGCGCACCAAGAGAAGAAAGCAGAATGGGCAAGGGAAGCCCAATGTATCCAAAAGAACTGTGGAATCATCGGACAGGTGCCTGAGAAGCAAGAAACGTCGATTGCAGCCTGAGAATCAACTTCCCGAATACAGCAGGAACCAGGACAAGCAACGAGCAAGGGCCCAGGAGAGAAGGGCCCAGTCCACCAAACGTCCAGCGGAGCAACCTCCTCTACAAAGGAAATTGCCGAGGATACAACGACGGAATTTCAAAAGAAAAAGAGACGAGCAGGCTCCGAAAGAACAACGAAAAACGAGGAAACTGAACCAGGCCACAACTTACTCAAGTTTTAAAGATTGGGCCAAGAAAAGGATGGACGATCATAATAAGATAAGTACAATTTCGTATTCAAAAGTTTAGTTAATTTTTGAGTATACTGCAAGTTGCAGGACTGATTTTACCTCAAGCGAGGTTGACTTTTACGCCAAGTGAGCGATAAGTTCTCATATGGAAAGTAAAATGTTTTGTTAAAAGAAATTGTAATTCTTAAAGATTTAAAATTACTTAATTTTGTAAATAGATTAATTCTGTAAAAGCAATGAATTGCTGAAAAGAATATGTTAACTAAATGATTTTGTATGACGCTTTGTCTAAAGACTTGTAAAATGTCTAGAATGAAAATTCGGAAAATTGAAAAACACGATTTAGTCTGTAGACTATTAATTCAATGTAATTTGATATTTCAAGAAAGTACCTTGAGAAAGGAATAGGAAGCACTTGCTGTAAGCTTAGAAATTTAACCTATATTTCTGTAAGCTTAGAAATTTAACCTCTATTTGCATTTCAGGATTGCTATGAAATTGTTAATGTGTTATGAAATGTAACAAATAATATTATGCTAGCAATGCACGTTAAGTGCAATATTAATGTGAATGTTGTGTGCAAACTGCGAATTTGTATGCATGAAAAGTTAAAGATTGACTATTTTAGAATGCAAGTGATAATTAGGCTCTCCACCAAATACACTTAAAGTGTTAGACATAAAGCTAGTGAGAACCTTAGGATTAGCTGGTTATAGAGCGTTTTTTTCAGGTCTCGTATGTCAAGTTCTAACTAATGTTAGTCGATTGTAGGTGGAAGAGTTGAACACCCCCGAACACATAAAAACCCGCATTGGCGGTTTGCTTTATTTCCAACACCGGTGAGAATACATACATACGGGGGAAGAATTTAATTGTGCTTGAATGATAATGTGTGTGTGCAAAATTACACAGAAAAAAAAAATAAGGATTTGTACCACTTAGAATTATTCTGTTATGTCGTACTAAAGTTGTTTTCCTTCCAGATTTTGCTGGAAGGAGTAAGACTGTTTGAAGAATAAGACTTGGAAAAAAAAAATGTTGAAGATTGTTGTTCCAGAAAATTTCGTCTGTAATTTACACAAACATATATTACCTTGTAAGAGTTGGCCTAAGTTTAGAACAGTGAAATTTTCGACTATTTAGAATTGCTAGTTTTCAACATGGTCCGTTTGGACCAAAGTAGTTTAACTATCGCAATTCTGGCGGGAAGTATGTAAGGTTTTAGTTAAACTAACCAAGTTTATTTTAATTTAAATCTTTTCTATCTCCTCTCTGCTTCAACTTCCTGTCAGAAGAAGCGCGCGTTTTTAGCTTATGCTAATTTTTGAAGTTCAGCCAAGCACTATTTAAGCCAGAGGTAGAAACCTCTCGGTGTGTGAGAGCTTTGCCTCAGATCACGGTCACGCTGCTCAACGTTCGCCTGACCAGCTAGCAGTTTAAATTTATAAGCCATAGTGCTTACTACGTGATTGCATTGTAAAATAAATTAAAGTGCGGTAGTATTTAGTATACCTTGCTACGCACCCTTTTAGATAGAGGCCAACTTCCGCGAATTGCTCTGCGAAGCAAAGTTTAATTTAAGTTCTATTTTAATTTATTTAAATTTATTTGATTGTTAAGTTCGACCAAAGTGTGGTCTGTTACGTTCTGTATCTCTCCCGAATTGGGAGGTTTGTATTTAATAGTAATTGAATAAAAGAGGATTTCAAATCCCTTCACGTGCAGTTATTCTCCAGCCCAGCAGTTACATCAGAACATAGCGTATTATCCGCTCACTGTTCCAGTTCAGGACTTAGAACGTAAGGATAAGAACCCTATCACAGAATTTACTATGTCTGCAAAGAGCATACACAGAGCACTAAGTCCTGATAGAGTGTCGGCGGAGAGCCCTACGAAACACATCCATATGAAAATATTTTCTACATTCATCTTAAACACATGCAAGCTTTCGCTCGAAAACGCATGATTTAATTTAGCTAAAATTTCATTTGCGACTCAATTGACTACATTAAACTTTGAATGTATTCACTTTTGTTGAAGTTTTAGACTAAATACATATTATATCTGCTCTTTTGAGTTTTAAACTTTCATTAAAAGTATCATTTAACGCAACAGATATTTCAACACACAAATACGTTTAAGACAATAGAGAATAACATGAAAATTTTACTTGAATGGATCCTTTTCTTCGCCAAAAGTGCGAACCTAAAATAAAATTTCATTAACAAGTACTAATACGAGGCTGCTTGTATCAACCAAATCTTTTGGCGAGTTAACATAAATAGTCTTTTGACAAAGAAAACCGAACTAGTAGTTCTTTACATAACATAACAATTCTATAATACACTATACTTTGTGCTTTCGCCAAATAAGGCTGAAATAACTTTAGTCCTCAATCGAGACAATAACTTTTATCATGCAACTTCGTATTAAACATTTTCATGCAATTTTACATAACAGAAAAGATTTATAGAAAAATTCACTTATCTTTTTTTTTTAAGCTCGGTATTCGGACATACGTTTCTCGCAGAATTCTGTCCAGGCCATCCGGTTCATCCATGAGACTTTCCGTCTCTGCTTCCTGTTCCCTGGGGGGAATTGATTTTTCCTTTTTTCACCTCTGATGAGTAGTCTCTTCGGATATAATGGCGGTAGATCTTGTCTTTTCCTTTTACTGTCCCGCAGACTAATTCTTTGTACATCGGTAGTCGACGACGCTTGTCTGTAAACTCTTGGTTGTTTCGATTTTTGATCTGTGCCTTCAACTTCGGCAGGCCTCTTTTTCATTTTCTCGACGGGGGGTCTTGTTTGTGGTTTTCTTTCAGTCCGCCACCTCCTTGAAGTATCTTGGCGCTGTCTGCTGCTAGATCTTGTCATGACACAGCGATGCTTGTTTCTAGCCGGGACGTTCCTTTCACCCTTGAATTTCTTTTTGTTGGATCTTCCACACGTTGAGGGATTCTTTTCTCCGGAATACTTCTTCTGGTTTGGGAACTTGTAGTTTCTTTGGTTCTTTGCCTTTTCGCGGGTGAAGGAATTTGTGGAGCGGTGAGAATTTCCCCTGGAGAAGCCGTCTGTTCTGATTCGGAAGCCTGAAAGAAATCATGTAAGACATCGAAATCTTTACGATCATAATACTTTTTTAATCGATCCGGACTAGCCTTTATTCTTTCTCTCGAATTCGTTTTTAAGTAGATCACAGCCCCAACGTTCTGTTATACTACATAAGGTCCTTCAAATTTATGGTCGAACTTTGATACGACATTTTCAGGTGCACTAGACAAAGTGAACTTTCTTTTCAACACCTTATCCCCCACTTTAAAATCTGATTCGCGGCGTCTCCTAGCATAGTAAATTTTTTGCCGCTTTCTTGCTACATCGGACTTTTTCGAGGCTTCATAAATCAGCTTTTGAATATTTGCCTGTTTAAGTTCTGGTTCTCGCTCTTGAACAAAAAAAAGTTTGTCTAAAGCAGTCAACATCTTCCTACCCAGAAATAAGTCAGCGGGCGTTTTACCCGTTGTATCATGCTTGGCAGTTCTTAAAGCATAGGCTGGTTCATCAACGCAGCCATCCCAGCGTTTATGATAATTTTTAACGTAACTTCTAATTATTTTAACAACGTTTTATTAACTCTTTCCGCGATGTTTGCTTGTGGTCCGTACGAGACCATTTTCATATGCCGTATATCAAGCCCTTTACACAGGTTCTCAAAAATTTGTCTAACAAATTGCCGACCATTATCGCTTATTACTTTTAACGGTGTACCGTATTTTAAAATATACTTATGTAAGAACGCACCTGCAACTATTTTAGCTGACGCTCGCTTTAAAGGAATTATTTCTACCCACTTAGAAAAATGGTCTGCAATTACCAAAAGATATCGGTTTTTATTTAACTCGCTTTGGGAAAAAGGTCTATTCCGAGGATTTCGTTAGGAAAAGTCTCGCGAATACTATTTAGATACCCGGCCGGGCTATAATTAACGTCGTTAATTAACTGATATAACTTACTGGACCTGACATACGCTGTTACTGTCTTCTGTAGTTGAGGAAAATACACCGCCTCGCTTTCTATTTGCAGCAAGATCTACATGTTCAAAGTTATCTGGATCTTTTAAATAAGCATAGATATTACCGAATTCTGGTTCCTTCGGCAATTCAGCTGTAACTGTTTCCCGGGAATCTAAAACTTTAGAAGTTAATATAGCACATTTTATTTGATTCCCATTTTCATTCAGTTTAATTCTTGACAAGGCATTGGCCACTGTAGTTTCCTTGCCGGAAGTGTGCTTAATTAAAAAGTTGTATTCTTGTAACTTTAAGGCTCATCTAATTAATCTAAGAATTAAATTCTTTCCAGAATATAATCTGCCTACGACCACATCATCAGAGTAGATAGTAACTGGGGCTTTTCCGAAGTATACCCGAAACTTCTGAACAGCCATTAACACTGCTAACGTTTCCCTTTCTGTCGTTGTGTAGTTCCTTTGAGTCTGACCTAGGGTTTTGCTAAAAAATGCCAAGGACTGCCCTTTTTGAGTTAAAACCGCACCCACGGCGTAATCTGACGTATCCGCTGCGATCTCCAAGTTCTCGTCCCCTTCCGGGAATTTTAACACTGAGGCATTTAATTAGAGCTGTTTTCAGTTTTTCGAAAGGAGTGTTTGCCTCCGCTGCCCATGCAAACTTGGATTTATTTCGTTTTAACGCTAACAAATGTTCAACAATATCGACAAAATTTTGGATAAACGAACGATAATATGAGCACATGCCAATAAAAGATGAAAGTTTTTTCGCAGTGTTTGGCGGAGGATAATTTTTAATTGCTTTTATTTTAGAATCCTCAGTTTCGATGCCTTTATCTGAAATTTTGTATCCTAAATATCGCAGTTCCTTGGTTACGAATTTACATTTTGCGGCATTAATAGTTAAAGCTGCTTCTTTTAATAATGGAAAAACTTCGTGGAGGTCTTCCGCGTATTGTTCAAAAGTGTCACTAGTTATGATAATGTCATCGAGATAAATGAGAGTGGATTTTCTTAAGACAGGACGTAAAATTATGTCCACAGCGCGTTGAAATGTTGACGGGGCTCCGCAAAGTCCAAACGGCATGCGTGAAAATGCATAAGTACCTGATTTTGTAATAAACGCTGCTTTATTCACATCTTCTGGTTTCATGGCTATTTGAAAGTAGCCTGAAGTAACATCAAGAGTGGTGATATATTTTGCAGACTTAATTTTCCGTATTATTTCTTCTATTACAGGTAAAGGGCAAACAGGGAATTTAGTCATGCTATTAAGTTTTCTGTAATCGATCGCAAAACGATAAGCTTTGGGATTCGAAGGGGCAAGTTATTTCTCTTTCTGCATAGCACAACTGGGCTAGCATATTCACTATTGATGGGAATAATTATTTTATTCCTTAACATTTGTTTTATATGGTGTTCTATTATTGCTTCTTTTTCCTTATCATAACAATAAGGTTTTGGTTTACAAGGTTCGCTTGATTTTAGTTCTATCGCATAGGTAACAATTTGCGTATTCCCTGGCTTCTCAGAAAATAACGTATTAAATCTACTTACGAGTTGCTCCAGTTTGGCTTTTTCATCTTGTTTTAGATATTGTAAATCGATGTCTGGAACATTTACTTCTTCAACACTTTTGGCACCATATATAAGAAAATAGAATTTTCTGCAGAGTTTATTGTGGCGTTTGCCGACCTGAGGAACTCTGTACCTAAAATAATATAGTTTTGCAAATTTTTAACAACTAAAATAACACTTTCAAAACTTCATTTTTTACCTGCACGTTCAGCGATAGTTTTCCGGTACATTCACAAACTTTCCCTTCTGCGGCAACAATTTCTGCGCTACAGTTTTCAAACAATCTTATTCTCCGGAAGTTTCTATAGTAGAATTTTTGGCTTAAAAAATTTCCTTCCGCGCCGGTGTCCACGAGTGCTTCTACGGGTACATCGTTTAAAAGAAACCTGGATTACCGGTAGTTGGGAATTTTTGAATACCACGGTATTTACATAAAGCTTAGAAGGATTTTGAGATGCGCAAGGAGTCTGAACCCTCAATTTCTCAAGCCCCTCTATTCGTTTAAATTCGTTTTTCTTCCTGACGTTTGCTGGGTACGCTGGCGGTCTTTGGCTTTACAGTTTTCCTTCTTGCTTGTTGACGGCCTGGTAAGAAGACGTTTTCCTCCATTGTATTTGTTTCTCTCTGCAGCCGGCTGTCGGGAGAAGTTCTGATAGTAACCCTGGGTAGGAAATCTCGAATTTTCCGCTATTTTCCGGTTCTGAAACCTTACGGCTAATTCGAATAATTCTTCCAGCGTTCGTTCCTCAGTTCCACGAAATCCTGCACTGCGGTTAATAATCTTCGTAATATAATTTCAATTACTTCGTTATCGGGCTTCTTCCATATAGCATATTCACTAGTTTAATATTCACTAGCGCGGGATAAATTCGGTAAGATGCTCAACTTTCCGTTGATAAAAGCTGTAGAGTTCGGCTTCCAGCTTCTAACGATCCTTCATGATCGGGAAGGCCTTTAGGAGTGCCGCTTTAAAATTCTCAAAATTGTAGGTGAGGCTTCCGAATTCCCAGAATAAGAATTTTCCGATCCCTTTCCACCAAGACTCCGACTGTCCTCGAAGGGCACTGGAAGCTATGGCTACTTTTTGCCTCTCAAGTACCGAATACAACTGAAAGTGCGTCTCCAGCGATTCTAGGAATGAAGTAACGGAGTTTTTACCGTCGAACACTACTGCTGGCTTGAGAGCTGCTCGCATCGTCTGTATTGAAAAGCCAAATCCATCCAATGGGCTTGTCACCATAATGTCTACGACTTCTGTTTCTTGTAGGTATGATTGTCTGTCCTGATTATTGGCCATTGGATTCGAATTAGAAGTTCGGGCGCCAGATGTAAAGTTCTACTGTCCTCCTGTTGTATAGAATCTTGAGAAATAGTGATTGCACTGAGGAAGAGTTAAAACTACCCCTTGAATAAACTCTTTAACTTATTTACAATGCGTCGTCAACTTGACGCTAACATACTACGCCTCAATTTGGGCGGTAACTGAAACAGTATAATCAAACTTAAGAATTCAAGATGTTCACAAATAGTAGAATTACACTACAGGGCTCATATAATATTGTAGCCTACAGCGTGTAGATGAGTCTAGTGAGAGCAAGATAGTAGCGCTTAATCCACGTCAAACCAGCAGTAACTGCTAAACAGAAGTTTGCGTATAAGCACGCACGGCAATTTCCCGGACTCTGTCTTTCTCTACTGGAACGTCGATATTTAACTTATTCTTCCACTGGTAGAATTTGCATTTCTTACGCTCGCTTCCAAATTTAAATATTTTGGCACTGACAATTAGGGGAACGAAGGCTTGTAGGAAAGCAACTTAAAATTAAGTGTAACTGGTTATTTAAAATAATAATAAATCCCTACAAGGTGATTTTGTGGTTCTTAAAAAGTTCCCGGCATCTTCTGCTACGTAATTGATATTTTCAGTGATCTAATCCTCAATCCACTGGCGACTGCAAAATAATGTTGTCTTTAGTCAAGCACTCATCTCTCATCAATTTACTGCAAGGAATAAAATCTTATCATCATATATATATATATATATATATGATGATAAGATTTTATTCCTTGCAGTAAATTGATGAGAGATGAGTGCTTGACTAAAGACAACATTATTTTGCAGATATACAAACATTATATAATATATAAATATGTAAGTAAATAAAGAATGCGTAAAAGATTAAATTAGCAACCTAAATTTCCCTTCTGAATTCTAAAAATAGTAACCTCTCTCTCTGCACTGCATCATTTCATAATTAATCCATGCCATATGACTCGTACATAATTCTGCTGATGTAAATGGAACTAAAAATCAAGTAACCGATAATAATTTTACAGAAGTATTATCTGAATTAAGATTTCACCCTGAACACTTACACTTGCTCGCTACTCTTCGGCCTAGCTGGATTTCAGTCTTCCGCTTTCTTCTTGCTGAAAAGTTTTCAAAAATGTAAAGCTCTTGACATAGGCACAGATAATGTGCAAGCTGTTTGTGGCTGAAAATAAAATGATGTTTACTGAATTACTGAAAATAAAATGAAGCTTTAATCTGCCTGCTGATTACCTCTAAATTTGTTTTTATTATTACACACACGCACACACACACACACACGCACGCACGCACGCACGCACGCACACACACACACACACACACACACACACACACACATATATATACAGAGGTATATCTACTTTAAGGCTTCCATATAAACTACTACATATAAAACTAGAAAGTGCATTAATAATGTATTTTTCCATATTATTAACTTCATTCTGAAGAATTTTCTGCAGTCTGGTTTGTGTTATTTGATTCATAAGTGTCAAATTAAGAACAACTTAATGTTTATATGGCATTAGAAAATTAACCAAAAAGCAACGATCACAATATAATTGAGAAACAGTCCTTAGACGTCAAAAGGTTGAAAGGGATTTGGGTTAGGGCTACTTTCTCAGATACTCAGATACTTCGCATACATGTGACACAGCGTTCGAAATGCAAAACTCAATATTTACTATAGACGCATTGATGCAACAAACATCTGTCTTTCTACTCCTACGGCTTTAAAAAAGTATGTTATTTGCCTTACAGTTTATTGTTCAATAACCCATTTTCATTGTACAAAATTACATTCATTCGAAGAATTAAATTTGTTTTCTTATTTTCCTCTTATAAGGCTGAATGCGAAGAAGTTAGATGCTTAAATGACCCCCACATTTTCCCACACGACTCCGAAATGGATAGATAGTTCCCTTTCTTCAGCTTCTTCTGTGTTTAGAATGGTTCGAAATTTATGACTTGACCGCATATAGTCAGCATTCCCATGGATGACAAAAATGCATCCAAATGTAAAATGCCAGGGTGCGCATCAAGGATATGACTTTTTTGCACCAAATATAAAATATATTTGTGTGTTTTAAAAACAGTTGTTTCGAAAAGTTTCATACAAAACAATGGGCCAGAAAGTAAAATATTAATTAAAATTATTTAAAATTAAAAAAATATATATATTTATTAGGATGTCTATTGTGAGTTCATAACGTGCTTCATGTTTTATTTCATATTTTAAATCAATGGATGCTTTAAATGTCAAAATTTATAACTTTAAACTATGAGATTATTTAATTTTTTGAATCCGGAGGTGTATCAAAATTTTTGGTTCCTAAATATGCAAGTACCCCAAAAAAATTTTTTCCCCTTTATCCATAGACAGAAAACAAGCATATAAACGTTACTAATATTTTTAAAATTAACTATATTAACTTGAGGTGTGAAGAAGCATAAAGAAGTAGGTGATTGTAATGATCATCATTTTCCATATAGAGTTATTCAAAGAACCTGCCATTTAAAAAATTACCTCTTATTTTATGCAGTGCTCTAATGTCGAGACGAAGTGAGCTATGTAAGCATGCAAACATATTTTTTGCTACTAAAGGTTGTCGATAAATAATAGTGTTCGGCGAGTATATTCGGTGCATCTATTTTCAAATGTGCCATAAAATCACCGTAGCACCCAACTATTGCTGGAGCACTATCTGTATAAGGTATTTCTCCCTTCTTGCATGCCTTCGTGGTGTAGTATGCACGTTCGGCGCATATTCGAGAGATCCGTGGTTCGATTCGCGGCGAGAGCATTGCTCATTTTTCATCTCTCCTGCTTCGAAAAAAAAAAACCTAATGTCTCTACATCTGTAGCGACTGAAAAATTTTATTCATGAGAATTTCATTCGTTTAAAAAATCTTTCAATCTCAATCTTAAAAAAATCTTAAAGAAATTATTATGATTATTTCAATCGAATGGTAACTTTTACCAGGTTTGTGCATTATAAAACTCACATACGTGAGAAGTAAGGCTTCGTGCCTGGCAAAGTTGGTTCATTAAATTGTACTGAAAAATAAAACATTCTTTAAAACTTGTTTTAAATGTTTCCAGCCATATCATTGATTATTCTTTGGACTATGTCAAAGGGATTTAATTATTAACAGGTGATTTAAGTAGAATAGTCGGTAATACCTTCTTTATGACTAGCAGAATCAGTTTTCCCCCCTAAATATGCGATTCTTTTTATCTTGGAATAAATAGAGGAAAAAAAGATTGAACCCATTGTTGTCTTTTTTTTAATGTTACTGAAAAAAGATTTGTCAATGTGGACTCTTTTACAGACTTCTTTTAAGATAATGTGAAATAATGTAGATCTCTATTCTTTTTATTTGGATGGGATTTTGGAGATAGCTTAGAGGCTGAAAGGCTTCGCAGCTTCATTTGCGGGATCTTTTTGACATGTTAGACATATTGATAATGTATTGTTTAAAGGAGACTAAATGAAACGATATTTTAAATAATCAGCGCTTCTTTTTAAGCACAGACACGGTTATAACTGATCAAAACGAAAAGGGTCAATGATCTTTTTAAAAAAGTATTTTCAATATGAGAATATTGAAATTAATATTTTCAAAAGAGAAACTCTATTTTTTACTATTCAAATACTCATCATATTTCTTCCACCTAAATAACTCGAATTAAAGTTCTTGGGTCTTTAAAATGTCAGAAGTCGATTGTGTCAAAATTGTTAATAGAAATAATAGCATTCTTCCTTTCGAATTATTACTTTTAATACGCAAATTCATTATTTCGGTTAAAAATCAGAAGAAATATATGTAATTGTTAATATAAAAAAATGTAAAATCAGTTTCTAATAATCTGTTCGATGAACATTTAGTTGAGATGTTGTAATTTTTAAAATTTTAGATTGAATACTATTTTAAATTTCAATAACCTACTTGCGACATTTTAATAATACTTTTTCTTTCTCTTTGTCTAAATGTGATTTGTTTTAATATTAAGTCAAAGATTTGTAAAAATGTGATGTTTCTTTTAACAATCATGAAATCAAGCACAAAATAAATAAATAAATGAATAAATAAAAATAAAAAAAATCTGAAAGTTTTCAGATTTTATATTACATACAAAGGGGCGTCTTTTTAACGCTTTGTGTGCAACCTTTATTTATTAAATATCATGTTCTTCGCACTTAAACCCCAACATTCAATTCAATAGCATTATCACAAAATAATTTAAAAAGAACATATCTTTAGAATTTTCGATACATAGACTCGCGCGCTGAGGATAAAAATATGTTTTTTCACTGTGCAGTGTTGCCATTGCTTGCTTTGAAATCATTGAGTTTGTTGTCCAAAAACCCGTTAAAGTTTTACAAAATATGAAATAGATAATAAAACAAATTCCAAGTTCTAAATTTGGGCTTCCAGATGTCCACATTCGAATAGAGGACTACGTTATTCAAAATTTGTCTCTAGGTACCGTTAGTTTTTCACAATACTAGAAACATGCATACATTCATGCAGACTCTTCATTATTTAATTTCTTTAAATAAATGCAGGGCTCTAATATTTGGTGGCAACAATTTGAAAAGTGCAACGCCGTTTTTAGTGAACGACGCAAAATGCAAAAACGAAATTAATAGCCCTTCTGGGCGAATAGCCCCTTTCCTCTAAAAATCTCAAGGGATATAAATTTTCCATTAGCTAACTAAACCTCTATTCAGTCTGCATTCTATTACAATATAATAATGACAATAAAAGGATATGTAAAATAAATAATATTTGCTGTTATTTCGTTATCGTCTGCGGAGTAATCCGCATGAAATGTCTGTATTCGAATTGTATATTAATCTATAGTGAAATACAGTATCCTATAGTATCGCCTAGGATTGACAAGGAGGAAAGGATATGAAACAATGAAAGACAAGGGTCCTGCCGTTCTTGCTTCTAGCAGATCTTGTAGCTTGTTTTACACATAGAATTCTGAATTTTAATTATATACGTTTGTATTTGATATTTCGTTTATAAAAAAGAAGATTTGGCTTCTGATTTTACTTTTGCTTTGGGTACTGCCACTTTTTCAACAAACTGTTTTAATGTGTCACTAACTTCTAAAAAAACTTCTATATACGGAAGAGATATATACTATATATATATACTTCTATATACGAATAATATACGGAAGAGAAATGCGTTGTTTTCAAATCTGAAATTGTATAAAATTCATTTTGTATGTATTTGATCATATTATACATTTTTATTTGTTGAAAAGAGTTCTGGTGCGAATCTTCTTGGAAAAGTAGCCTATGATTTTTTTTTTAAATGAAACCACTATTGTTACAAAGCTGAATTTGATCTCAATTTAAATATTTATAGCTAATTATAGATGATGAGCGGTACCAAAATTTTAAATACCATTTCTTTTGTTATTTTCACTCAAAGTGAAAGGCTGCTTGAATCTAGCTGTGCATATTAATTAATTAAACTGTGATTTAAATCACCAGAGCCAGATTAATTACTAAGGAATATAAGCACATGCTTAGAGCATTAAAAAGAAGGGGTACCACGAAAAACTGCTTAGGGACCAAAAGAAATGGGGCTCCACAAAAATTTCCCATAGAACTTATGGTGCAGCTAAACCAAGATTGAGAGACAAGAAATAGGGAAATTACAGATGTAAATATATGTGGAAGAGTTAAAATCTTTTATGTGCTTAGGACTCCTAAAATTCTTCATACGGCTCTGCATATCAGGTGCCTATTCTCTGCTTTCCCCCATGTATTCGTATTAATCTAAGATTAAGGTATTCTGACTTTTCTTTACATCGTGCGAAGTTTTAAGGCAGGTGATGTTTGGAATAAGAGAAACTTGTACTAACACGATATTTTTCAAGTATGAAGAAAACTTTGTCACAAATTCAAAAAAAAAAATCATGACTCACACATGACTTTCTTGTGCGGAACATTAAATTATACACATTTTTTACTGCATTTCATTTAAATTTATTTTCTCGAATTTCATTATAGATAGATTTCTCATTCCATTAATTCAATTCTCACTTTACGGCAAAGTAAAAATACATAAAAACACAAAATATCTTCATTAAAAATTTAAAAATATAGGAAAACATAAGCCACCAAAAGCAGTTAAAAACAATAAAAAATTTCAATTAAAATTAGAGTTTATACGCAAAAAACAAGCAATTCAGCCAGCAAGCAAGAATGCAGAATTTTCGGTGCACAAAATTGAAAGTTTACTTTTGGTCTCACTCGGCAAAAAGACACTGAAGGTTCAGAAACTGAATTCACTATTCTGCTAAGTTTCAAATTTAAACAAATATGGCTACTATGGTAAAAAAAATAGGATTAGCCGCACTGAAACAACTATTAAATTGTTGAAAATGCTACAATTATTGCATGCAGATTAGCTAAAAGCATACAAATCTTAATCGGAAGATATGAACAACATAATTAAATCACTTTTAAAGCAAAAAAGGCTCAATTTACCAACATATAAGAATAAAAAAACCTGAGCATACCAACCGGTGTAACAGAGTGGGTATATATATACTTCTGGTGCGGCTGATTGCAACCAAAAAGGGAGGTGCACAACGACATGTTGTAGAAGGCCTATATACAAAATTTCAAGTTTCTGAATCTACTTGTTCTTTAGTTATGTGAGATACATACATACATACGTACGTACAGACGTCAGGAAGAAAATCTTCTCGGAATCCATTTTAAATCAATTTTATAACCCGTTTGGGGAAAAGGCGTCCTTTATTCTGCCCTTACGTACAGACATCACGCAAAAACATCGTTAAATTGCATTCGATAGCCGTCAAAATGGATATTTTCGTTGAAATATGATACCTGGATTTTTTCGTGATTACAATACTTTACTTCGTATAAGGAAGTAAGTACAAGGAAGGATTCTTGCATTGAGAGAATTTTCCTAGATGCTATGTTTGATATAAGTTTTAATAAAAGGTATTGCTTATAGTCTGAATTAGATTATTTAATTATGACAAAGCACAGGAAAGCTTTTGTCCTAGTTTCATTTTAATATTCACCGAAATCATCCCGAAAGAACTGAATTTCAGGCATCTGCTCTCTCTTTTATCTTCACCAACTTTTTCGGAGGATTTCTAGTTTAACAAATTTTAAGTGTCCCATTTTGTAAAGCAATAATTGAACACTTCAGTGCCTTATCTGATATCTGTATCCGAGCTCAGTGACTTGATAACTATCTTTCACTAACAACCATATTTTCTCAAATAATTGGGCTAAAAAAGCGGAAAAAATGTAATTCAGCCAAAGTTATCTTCAAGGAGATCGTATCGAAAACCTTCTTTTCAAATTATTTAGCCACAACTAGCTGAACATTTTCCATCTTTCAAAAAGTCCTTCCGTAATTCTGTTAGTCGCATGATAATTTTCAGTTTTGTCCATCCGCATCTGGCGATATTACTTCTCGAGATACGGAT
The DNA here is from genome assembly GCA_000611955.2 of Stegodyphus mimosarum. Lineage (NCBI taxonomy): Eukaryota > Metazoa > Arthropoda > Arachnida > Araneae > Eresidae > Stegodyphus > Stegodyphus mimosarum. The sequence goes on from KK116217.1 coordinate 237,491, forward strand.
GTTGCTTAATTCGAAGATTGCAAAATATGGAGCGTTCTTTCTCGGTGTGATTTTTTTTTTGGCGCGCTGTACTGAAAAATGTTAGCATATTATTAAGCACTACGCATTGTTTTTAAAAGACTCAGTTTGTTTAATAAGAGATTGATGAAGAGTATATAGAGCTCAGATATCACATTCAATTTATTAAAATAAGATAAATTGATGTAAATCTATCAAACATTTAATATGGCTATTCATAAATGAAAGATATCGTATGTTCTTCCTTTCTTTATCTGGACCTAATATTAAATGCTTTATTCATTATAAATGCATTCACGCTTTAAATGTTTGATTCATTTCAAAATAACGTTAATTTCATGAGGTATGGAATTTTGCAAGCTATAATTCACCAGTTCCAAAAAGGGGTTAAATATATGTGCTTGCGAAAATAATTTTAAAAAATAGACTTTGAAGTGAAAGATTTAGCTATCCTGAAATACAGCTCGTATGAGACATAGCCCCATATATGATGCGTATGTAGAAGTTAGAGAACCGGACAAGCTGTAAACCTGGCAGTGGATCATAAAATGTTATGTATGTACACGATGAAAGACATCTCGTCGACATGATAGTGACGGACCAAGCCGCTTCATCTCGACAGTGGCTCAACACTGGAGCACGGCTATTGTTTGCTTCAACATTTCATCGGCATCCACTACGCTGTGTATTGCGTACATGCTTCGCGCAGTATTGTACGATTTCAAAACCACCGATGTTTTCGGTTAGAATGGTCTTACCCACCAATCACTGGCATGCCGATTGCAGTAGATAGATCACTTTTTCCCATGAATTCTATTTCAGTTTGGAGCACAATGAAGGCTGCATTAAAACATTTAAAGAGCCTAAGCATTTAAAAAAATTTTATGCCTGCCACATGCATTTACGTTTCCCTCCATTTCTCCTCTGTCGATATTGGTTTAGCTGCACCGTACACTCCACGGTAGACCTGGCAGTGGAAAATTTTTTGGAGTGCCTTTTTTCTTTGGGTGTCCGCCGAAAAAATCGCGGGAAAATATCGCGAAAGAAAACGTCGCGGAGAAAACGACGCAAGACGAAAACTTCGTAGTACAAAACATCGTGGGAGAAATGAAAGCAAAGAGAAAACACCGCAGTTTTAAAACATCACGGTACAAAATATCGTGGTCGGAAATAAAGCGGTTCAAAAACTTTGCAGTTTAAAAACATCGTCTTCGAAAATATCGTGGTAAAAAATAAAGTACCTACACATCATCGCACATGTGCGTTTTTCAGGTTTTAAAAGTTGTAAGCGCATTTTTGCAAAATGATTTGGGATCGCAAGAAGGAAAGAGGGATATTTTACTTCTATATTTCATATTTGAGTGAACTAATAAATTTTTCTTGAAAATGTAAGAAGGAAAAGCATCTAAAAATTGAAAATGAATAAAATATTAATGCAACTTATAGCACTAGGCAGCTCATCAGATACTGATTTTGAGCATTAAATGCTCTTGTATTACTTTATAAATTTAATGTTTTTTTTTATATTACTACAAGTCATGCGTGAAAATAAAATGGCTTTCAGTTAGGAAGATTCCTTCAGGGTGTTGAAATTGTAACAAACATATGTGTGTGTGTGTGTATGTTCATATATAAGGTAAATAATGATTATTTTTTAAATAAAGAAAACATAAAGCAATAAAAATTGTTTTAAACTCATTTCAGAAAGTTAATAAAATTAAATTTTTTAAATTAGCCAAAAAGTAATATTAATCAGGGCTGAATGATAAAGGCAAATACAATAATTCAAAAAATAAAGA
>KK116218.1:0-18392 GCA_000611955.2 Stegodyphus mimosarum
ACATCCAAAGTCTCTTTGAATCAATGCCGAGGCGTGTGGCAGCGGTGATCTCCAACAGTGGCGTCTACTCTGGCTACTGATTCTGGAAGGAACTACACTTCACAGAAGTCTATAAATTTAATATTTGATACTTGGTCAATATGTTATCTACTAAATAAATTTTGTTGTGATATCTCTTGTCTTTCCTGATGTTGCAATTTGGGTGGCCAGCTGTGTATTTCAATTTAGACGATGCCGCAGTCAGAATTGAAAAACTAAGAATTTCGTATAAGAAATAATTGCTTATACAAAAAAATATGGCCACAAATAAATAAATATCTAAACAAGTCAATACATGGTATTACAGCAATGCAATAAAAAGGAATTAAATATTTACATATATAAACAATATCATGATAACCTCATATGCACAAAATATCCAGCTTTGTTTTCCTTAAAGCAAAAGCGCAGACACATCCAATCTAGCATTCGCATTCTTCGGAAATGGTCCAACCTTTCGGTTAAATTAGCTGTCTCACGACTAGAGAACATTTTACAGGTTCGAGTTCTTATCATTAGTGTTTCCACAATAACTGATTAATTTTTAAAAATCTATAATAAAATTATGGGCAAAATACTCATGTCTTCTTGTTTTTTCTGCTAGATTCTGAGATATGCACCTTTATCTTTATCTCAGAGCAAATACCTTTCTATCAAAAATATTTACACTTAATTCCAAGAAACTATAAGAAAAATAATTCCCAAATTTATTTACTAAAGCAAATATTCTCAGATACAGAAATTCAACAACGTACTGTCTTAAGAAACCTATTTGTCTTTCTGTATTAATATTGGTAAATTCAGAATCTTTCGATTGGTAAGTACGAAGAAAAAAAACCTGAACCTCGACGGGATCCACTTCATAACTTCTTTTTTTCAGAAAAATACATCACTTCCCAGTTACTGAAACCAGCACTTTCTTTCTGTTAAATTTAGATTTGAAAAATGGAATTCATCTCAATTTGGCTATAAATCTGACAGAGTAAATCACTCAAAACAAAAGAGAGAAAACAAAAGAGAGAAAAAAAAGTTGCTTATGAGTTATAAAACAATAAATATTTAATGGGTTTCATCGCACTGCAATAGAATTTGTAAAACTATAGATATAAAAAAATCTGGATTAAATAGAAATGATATTTAAATAAGTAACAGACTTTGTAAAAAAAACTAAACAAGCGAGTAGTTGTTTTAATCTAGAATTTTGAAATAAAATCGTTCCTGATGCTGATGCAAAGCGGTATTGTCATTTAAAACTTTTGCCGAAAATTATTTAAAGCACTGAGTTGGCAAGAAAGCAATTTGGGGTTTTTAGTGTGAAATAAAACTCAGTTTTTTCTGTACAAAATATGAACTTTAATCGGTCAAATATCTTCCATTCTCTTCGATTACCTTTTGCCATCTTTCTGGTAATTTGGCGATTTTGCACTCTTAGAACTTCTGAGCAAAAATAAAATTCAACCAATTGCGATTTGATGTCATCGTTATTACTGAAATTTTTACCCTTTAGTAGAGAATTTTAAAATTCGAAATAAGGATAATCCGATGATGCAAGGTCGGAGCTATGTGAGGATGCTACATCAATAATTTCGTGCATGTTGTTTAAGATGTGTCAGGCCTCGCATTGGCGTCGTGGAGGCCGATTCCTTTGAGATTTGCCAGTTTTGGCCTATCTTCTTTGACTGCTTCCTCGAGTTTCATAACATTTTGGCAGTAAACGTCTGAGTTTAACATTTGGAAGCTTGGAAGGAACTCAAAACACAATTATAATCCAACGAAACTGATAACATGATCTTTTTCGATTAATAATATTGTAGACGATCCATTTTTCATCTCCAGTGATAATTCGTTTCAAAAAGGGGTCCACTGCATTTCGTTAATGACCAGCCTCTTAACAATTCCAAGCCATCTTATGTAATTTTCAGTTGTTGTATGAGACACATTTAAACTTTTTGCATTCTCTCGCACAGTTATATGACGATTGTATTAAATTATGGCTTTAATTTTGTCATCAACTTCAGAAGATTTGCCGGAACAGAGGTGAACTTTAAGTGAAAAATCTCTAGAACGGAATTTTTTCAACCAATTCTGTTTTGGGTATGGTTCATAGCCTCATTGCACTGTTAAAGAACATTGAATTTGTTTAAAAAATTTCGTACCTCTGTGATGTTTCGTACCGGTTCGTTAAATTTACGGGACTTGTCTCCCTCTTACCCTCTTTAACCCGATTATAACCCTGAAAAATAATAACCCTGTTCCACCATAAACTCTACATGTATGCATGCCAGGCTCAACCACTTCTTTGCCTTTATAAAAATAAAAAACTAAAATATGTCGACAATTTTTTTTTTTTTGCAGCCCATGTTAAAATTGACCTTAAACTAACAGTTGTAAAGAAAACTACACAGAATTTGTTTCCATAGCAACCTAAAAATGTTATGTGTCAAATCGAAAAAATATGTATATATATAAGACTGAGAGAAGAATAATAAAACCAACATAACGCTGCACCTATTTGTGCAAACCCTAGGTAAATTTCTTGACAGTAAAATACTTTTAATTAAAATAAAATTCAGATCCTAACTTAGATAGCACTTTTAAGTTTTAAAAAAATTCTTGCGTGTTTAACTGTTTAGATTCGATAACGTTCTGTTAAAATACACCATCTATCTTCTGTTCATCAATTAGTTATTCCACTTCTAAGGAGAAAATAATTGCTGTTTGAGCATTTAAGATTATAAGCTACCCCCCACAGAGTGATCTAACAAAATTTCCAGTTAAAATCTGTAAATAAAAAAAAATATTGAAAGTAGTTAAACATGATGAAAAAATTTTAAGAACTGGTTCTTTACCAGTAATAAGCAACTACCGCAGTCTCCCGTGCGTGCTGTCGTGGTGTAAGTGGTTCAGATGAGCACAGGAGTATAAGTAATTCGACTACAACTCATTTTTTTCATATTTCCTGTACTTTAAATTCTAATATTCCCTACAGTGGGACGACTGATGGCACTGACTGAGTTTTATTCATATTTTTTATACTTTAAATTCTCGTATTCCCTATAGTAGAATTTGAGCTAAAATTTAGTAGACCCGTTAATTGAAAAAGCGAGTAAAGCATTATTGCATTCCCGCGCGTGTTCTCATGAAGTGAGTGATTAGCAAGGTTAGCTAACATAGGAAGTTTGTAGCTTGAATCCCTGCGTTGCACATCTGATGTTTCATACAAATATTATGAATTAAATGTGTTTTAATTTATAGCAATTAAATACATTGTTGAAAATATAATATCAAATTACCAAGGATTGGATTTATTGCTTTCGAATCACTCAGTTTTATATTTCCGAAAGTGACTGATTTAATTTGAAAGATAAATTAGAAATTCAATGCTTTGACGAATAGCAACACTAAATCCGCTATGCAGGAGGGCGGATGTCAGATAAATTATGTATCCTTCAATGGCAACTCTTATCAAGGACTCAGCTCACCAGCGTCGTAGTAGTTCGGTTCAGGTTTCTGGCAATCGGGGCTGGCTGCATGAGTGTTTTCCTAGTTTCTCCCATACTTGTATACGAGCCAGTTTCCCATAGAAAATCCTTCACAAAGGCATTCCTCCCGTTAGGTAGTATTGCCATTTAAAACTTTTAAAAACTTTTTTTAGGTTGATAGCCCTTGTGTGCTTTGCCATAATCAAATCTTTCCAAGGATTGCTATTAAATTCCTCCCATTAGCAATTTTTTGCCAGGACAGAGTTTTACATAATAAGAAAAAACAATAACCATCTTTTCAGGCAGTCAAAATACCCAACTTGTTAAAAATATTTTTGATTGTGAATTTGATTTTGCATTGCATTGAAAATTTTTGCTACAAATTAATTCCACAGAACTCTAATAAAAGACTAATTTAGCGTGGGAAAAAATGGTAAATATTCAATGCAAATTTTAGTTCACATAAATGATATGTGATAATCATGGATCCCACAGGGCAGTGTCCGAGTAAGGAATCACTCCCACCCTAATGATGGCTTCAATTTATTTATTAGCATACGGAATTCTAAGTATGGTGTCCTTGAAGAGTGGATTACTCGTGCTTCATTGAGTCAGGTATTGACTACAAACCCACTTCCTGGTTTATTCCAGGGAGGGTACGCATGTAGCAGCATCTTACCGCGCCCACAGCTGAGAAAATTCATTAGCCAACGGCATTAGGGAAACGTTTGGGAAGGGGAAAGTAAAAACAAAACCTCTCTCTCTCCCCCTTTTTTTATTTGCATCGTATTCATTCCCATGTAGCTCGTTACCGACCTGTGTTGCTACTCTTTCATGCATGACGGCACAATCAATACACTCCATTCTACGGAGGAATCTCGCAATCCATTTGGCGCGATTTGCCTGGAAACAATCGCCCGGCCTTGGAGGCGAAAAAAAAGAAAGAAAAAAGATTCATGTTGTTTTCTTGTCCCGGGTTGGAACTGATTGTTACAGCTTCTTCTCGGAGATAATAGTCGCGGTAATGATAATAATAATAATCTCTTTTTATCAAACAGGCCTTGGCAAGCTTTCCTGCCTTGAACCTAACTACTCGGCAAGGATACCTTCAACGCAAAAGGTGTGTCTTTGACTGGAGCTATACCCGATATTCTCCGGTCCGAAGAAAAAAACAGTTTATTTAGAATTCTGTGGTAAGTTGCATAAAAAAGAATGCATCTTTCGTCACCTGAAATGACCTCGTTAGACAACAGTATCATTAACGCTAGTTAGCAAGTAAAGAAGTAAAAGAAATGACGACTAGGGAGTTCGTTTGACAGTTCCTTCCTCCCTTCGCTTTGAGAAGACCAGGAAGTGTTTAATGAAGTGCAGTGGAACAAAATTATGAAGGCGTGGTTACGTGTGTCGTGAGAGGAAGTGAATTCGAAACCCTGCTCAGAACGTTCAAATAACGTAATTATATAGTGAGTTATTATAATATAAATAATATAGCTTATTTAAAACTATTGACCCCATTTCAAACGCATTTTTTGAATTCGGAAACATGCAGTGATAATTAATGCATAAATAAATAAATATACTATCCAAGTTTTATTTATAAAAGATGAATAACACTGAAACTATAATCGTTTAGAACAATCTTAATAACACGAATAACGCATCGTTAAGACAATCTTAATCACGCGAACAATGTTCAGACGACAATGATATTTCACCATATTTACTTCAGCTTATTCTGTCTCAGAACAATAACAGCAAGGTAATTGAGATCACGTGGTTTTGTGGACAGACGTGTGTAGGGTTTTATTTTAATTAACCAGTTGTTAAGATCTGAACTTTTGCTATTACTTCTTCTTTCCGTAGTCTTCACCAGATTACAAATTAGTTGTTGAGGATTTAACCTGAGGGTTTAGATGTTTCAGAGCTTCTGTCAGCCTCGAATTGCAGTTAGAGACTTTCGCTAACTCTGCTAGAGTTATTCCGGCTTCAGATATGGTGCTAGACGCCGTGACTACTTAGACTACACGACTTCAATTTAAACTTCCAGTTATGTTATTTTAAATTCCCCCAAGTGGCGAAGTTTGGTCTGTAGCACAAGTAATGCCTTGACATAACATCGAAAACGCATTTTATGAAAACTTCCAGAATGTTGGAGAGCTAACGACAAATGTTAGCTATCGCCAACTCGGACACAAAAATTGTTATCCTGTAAAGGATTTCCGAGTATATCTCTGGTTCTCAGTTCTAGCTGTTCTTACATGTCCGTTATCAGTAAATTCAGAATTAAAAATTCTAGAAACTGAAATGTGAACTATCCATTTACAAGCCCAAGGAATTATCGTAAATTCTAAATTTAAAAAAAAGAAAAAAAAATCTGAAAGGTTTCAGATTTTAAATTGCGTCCAAAGGGGCGTTTTTTTTAACATTTTGTGTGTTACCTTTATTTATTAAATATCATGTTCTTCGCACTTAAACAATAAAGTTCAGTTAGAGAGCAATATCGCAATGTAATTTTAAGTAGAGCATATCTTTAGAATTTTTTATACACAGTCTCACGCTCAGAAAATAAAAAATACTTTTTTCTGTACAACGTTGACATTGCTATCTTTGAAATCCTTGAGTTTGTTAATGAAAAAAATTTGTTAGAGTTTAACAAAATATGAAATCGATAAGACAAATTCCAAATTTCAAATTTGGGCTTCCAGATACTCATATTCGCAGGAGGATTACGTTATTCAAAACTGGGTGGCGCTAGGTACCGTTGTTTTATCCCAATGCGGGAAACATACATACATTTATGCAGATTCTTCATTATTTAATTTCCTCAAATATAATATAGGACGATAATATTTGGTGACAACAATTTGAAAAGTGAAACAACGCTTGTAGTGAATCAATGCAAAACGCTAAAACGAAATTAATAGTTCTTCAGGGCAAATTGCCCCTTTGGACTAATAAGCGAATAAATTAATACAAAATTATCACATGAAATATACTAAATGAATACTGAAAGAAATAAAAAAATATCAAACAATACAGAATTACACGTTAACTCAAATATAAACAAATAAACGAAGACATTTCAATACGAAGACCAAATGCAATTTTTTAGATCTATATATTAAGTTTAAATCTCAAACATGGTACAATTTTCAAAAAAAAGTTAATTTTTATTGACTTAAAATAAAACTAAAAATACAAATAAAACTTGGACGTAAATGTTTCCATAATTCGCAACAACATAATAACTACGTATATCTTAACACATTAAGTACTTTTATTAGCATAATTCGAAAAAATAGATTGCATGAAAGTAATTATAACTTCTCTGTTTTAGGTAGAAAATTACTTATTTAATTTCTAAATATACTAACATATTCAAAACTGTGGTCTTTACCATGTTTTCTTTTTTTTCCTTTTACCCTTGAAAGTTCAACGATTTTAAACAACCGCGCATAACAAGTGAGCCATTGAGAAGCATTCCATTGCTTAAAAATCTACATTCAGTGATTCGAATCCAGTAAACAACATAAAACGATAGTTCTTAATTCAGTTTGAGCTTACACTCATTGGAAATCGTCACACAGCTAAAGGATTGGGTAAGCAATAGCTGAGAAAAGTGTTGAAATCATCATCCTCTTTCTTTTTTGGAACATTGTAATTCCTTTTTTATTCTTAGTTCTTGTCCGTTACTTTTTTAATTTCATTATTATATTCTTAACTGTTACTCTGAAGAATTTCTTTAAATGCATTTAAGATCTTTCAATTTAATCCACAGAAAGAAAAAGGATTATAATAAAGGTCGTGAATACTAAATAAACCATTAAATCTACATGGCAAATTCAGACGCATAAAATCGATTACGATAAACATGATCATATCGATTAAACGTTAATCTCTTTATTCAATTTTCTAGCCGTAATGAAGTTCATTGTTATTTATTCTTTTATCAACAAAATTCCGGAAAGAATTAACATTTAATATTAAATACAAACTAGGATCAAACATTTAAATGCGAATTTTTTTGCCTGTAAGGCTAATTATTGATAATAATTTTGAGAATTTATAAGGCTAGAAAAGAGAGTCTGGAACGCTAGGCAAAGAACTGTTTCTGATGCTCCCAATACATGCATTTCGCGCTCCAGTGTTTTTTTTTTCAAAAGACACATTTGGATTTGGATTGCTTATGGCAATGGTCTTCAAGCTTTGTTCCACGGAACCCAGGGGTTCCTCGTGTCAAACCACGAGATTCCACAAGTCAAAATAAAAAGTCGAAAAGAAAATTATAAAGCACTCACAACAGTTGACTAATATTAATTAACTAAAGATACATTTAATTATATTTGAAAATTAATCAGAAGCTTCTTGTGTGGGCCACTGGGTGTCTGTCGAAAACATAGCAGACAAAAACTTCGCGGAGAAAACAACACAAGGCGAAAACGTCGTGGAACAAAACATCGTCGGAGAAAATCAAGCAAAGAGAAAATATCGCAGTTTTAAAACATCGTGGTACAAAACATCGTCGTCGGTCACAAAATAATTTAAAAAGAGCATATCATTAGAATTTCCGGTGCACCGTTTAAATAGGAAAAAATGTTTAAAAAGGAGTTTTTTTTAATTCGTACAGTGTTGCCATTTCTCGCTTTGAAATCGTTGACTTTGCTAATAAAAAGTTCTTAAATGTTTGAAAGAATATGAAATATGTAATAAAACAAATTCCAAATTTGAGCTTCTAGATGACCATATTCGAAAGAGGACTACATTATTAAAAATTTCATGTCTTTCAAAATTTCATGATTCAAATTCTGAATTCCCGTTTAACTTTTCAGATTGTTGCCACCAAATATTATTGCCCAGTATTATATTTGAAGAAATTAAATAATAAAGAATCTGCATAAATGCATATATATTTCTCGCATTGTGATAAAACAACGGTACTTAGAGCCACCGAATTATGAATGACATAATCCTACTGCGAAATTTGGCATCTGGAAGCCCAAATTTGGAATTTGTTTTATTATCGATTTCTTATTTTGTAAAACTTTAACGAATTTTTGATTAACAAACTCAAGGATTTTAAAGCGAGCAATGGCAATGTTGTACAGAAAAAACACTTTTATCTCCAGCGCGCGAGACTATGTATCCGAAATTCTAAAGATATGCTCATTTTAAAATTATTTTGCGATATTGCTCTTGAACTGAATTTTATTGTTTAAGTGCGAAGAACATGGTATTTAATAAATAAAAGTAACACACAAAATGTTAAAAAACGCCCCTTTGGACATAATTTAAAATTTGAAACCTTTCAGATTTTTTTTCTTATAAAACTGTAATTCTTTTACATTCGTTAAAGAGGTCTTAGCATAAAACGTAATAAAAGTGGTATTATGTTAAAAAAAGTAGTTTCTAAAATTTTGCTATAATGTTTTAGAGCAATATTTATATGAAAATTCAACGATTTTCAAGACTTCAAGACAAGACTTTCTAGACAAGAAAGTTTGTGACCGAAAATTGATTTGAAAACAGCATGTTGAAATGGTTTTAGAACGCGCTACTAAGAGGCTAATATTAATCAAGAAAATTACTGGATCTAAATGGGTTATTCTAGAACACCATTTTGACATACAGCTACTATATTCTACCTCTTGTTACTTACTGTTGCGAGCCCCTCGTGGTAGCATCTTAGCAAGTGATAGATTCACTCGAAAGCTTTCACGACCAAGCTTTCCGAATTATTACTGGTGCTATTAACCCCCCTCCTTCCCAGACGATGGACTTTTACTAGCTACACCCCATACGTGCTTAAATTCATTGTGGAAGGGAGAACACTAATGAACACTAATCTTGTGGGAAAAAATTTTAAGGAAACCAGACTGCTTTTTCCTATGAAGCTACTGCCATTTACCAAGGGAGAGAAAACTTAAAACTCAGATTGGTTTTCTTCAGTCAGTCGTTTTCATCACAGATCAGATAGGCCTTAGATGGGAAGCTGAAAATTTTGTGACACCACGATGTCCAACTGGCACAAGGAAATATTGTTGCGAAAGGTCCAACTGCGGTAAGATAGCTTCCCCGCAAAGTGGGGTTAGGGTTGCCATAAAGTGTTAAGGAAAGGCAGGGTTGCCAGATTTTGTGCGAAGTCGCCCATTTGGCGACAAAATTGGCAATATGCCATAGACGGAGTAAGTGCATTCTAGAATGAATTTTTACCAGTTTTCCCGAGAATGTTCTCGAAGGCAAGTCAAAAGCTACACATACCCTGACTATACGCTGAGTAGTGAGGAGTATCTTGAGTTCAGAAGTAGTGTCTTGAGTTCAGAGATTAGCTTGAGAGCGACCAAACCGAGTCGGGAGCTGCACTTTAGTGCTTTGCCGTGAAGCTGCCTTCACCGTTGTAGCCTAATAACTGTCTTGCTGATTGTTTCAGAGTGTTTATCATAGTTTTTCGACGACTACAAACGTATCTTTGAAAATCTCTTGTGTAATACTGACGAATAAATTGTGTTTTGATTCTTCATTAAATGTTGTCATCAATCACTCCAAATCCAAGGAACCCCGAAGAATTAATCAGTTACATGAAATCTTCAAAAAGGAAACAAATGACCAAATTTTAAAATCTATGTCTTTGGAAACCATTAATGCCTTACATTCTGATGGTTAATGGCTACATATGCTAACGAATGGCTCTGTGTTGGCTGACAGTATTAATGCAGGTGCTGCAGCCCTTTTGCAAGCTTTTTTCATTTTATAATCTTGTTGGAAGGAATAGGACTGCTTTTGATGCTGAGATCACGGCCATACGCATAACCTTATCTCAACTCCAACGTCAACTTGAGCATTTTTCAAAGGTTGTCACACTCCCTGATTCTAAAGCTGATATTCTACCCATTCCTTCTTTTCAATCACAAATGTCTGTTAATGTTTTAAAATGCCAGCAGTTTGTGAACAGCTTAGCTCAGGAGGGCAAGAAGTTGCCATGTAGTAGTTACCATCCCACTGTGGCCTTCATGGAAATGATAAGGCAGATTTGTTGGCATAGAAAGGGGGCCAATATTCTCCAAATAACTGACAACCAATCCCTTTTTACACTAGCGAAAGAGTAATCAAAAGCTTTTTGGACACATGTTACCAAAAGGAAGAGTCATAAAGTATGGATTAACAGAATTTTTCACACTCCTATATGGCCCAGCAAGAAACTGTTGTTGTCTTTCGTCTTGTTATAGCCATGATTGCCTTTTAAACAACAACCTTTAAGAAAGCAACTGCATCGTATGAATATTATCGGAACCCTAATTTGTAAATTGTATAGCCTTCATGAGGAAATGGATGTTGCTGTTATCTTTCCTCTTTGCTTCTGTCCAGTTATCTTTGTAATCTGCCATTAGAAATTTTAAAAAACCAAATGCAATTTGCTTTTATCAAATAATTTATTTTGTATCCACTGCGTAATTTTACACGTTAAATCATAAGATGCAATTTTAGAAACTATAGGCACATCAATTTATATAAAAATTATATTTTTAAAGCTGTATTATAGATTACCGCATTGTAAAATAAAAGAAATAAAAATTAAGTTGTGAATCATTTGAATATGGGGAAAAAAGGTGAATCTTTTCTCAGCAATGTTTATCTCAGGAGTGATTCATTCCTTTAGTAATTAACAAATTATAGTTTATGAAACTGAGGTGTGACAGCCATTATTACATAAAAATGTATACGTGGTCGATATAGAATATCATAGCGACATCTAAAGAATTTACCAGTTTTATTTGTGCATTATAAAACCTGATTAATAACAACACTTCTGAATTTCAAACAAAAATTGACCGAAAAAGCATGCTTTTATAGAAATAAAAATTAATGAAATTTTTAAATAAATATCCATTTACGAAATAAAAATCAATACTTTATTATTTCTTTTCCAGTAGGGGCTCTAGCCATTTTTAGGCGCCATACTAATGCCGAAACAGTGATCTCTTTATTATGGAGGAACGTGATAGGTGGACCACCGTTGCCTTCTGTAAAGGGACGGGCATATTATATCCATGCCTTCTCTGGGACTGGAACCCGGACCCTTCAGTATGGCAGTCAGATTAAGTAACCACTTTCTCTCCTGGGCGGCTCAATATTTCATTACACATATAAATAAATTTTTAGAGATTGTGCCTGTAACTTAATGTAACTTGCGGAAAATCCTTCAACTGACGTAACAGAAGGCACACCTAGTGCTTAGAAATAAGCCAACAATCCCCTTCCACCCATTTCCACTGATTTACGCCCGACTGACATACATTCCTATTATAAAAACAAAACGAACATGGAGTAGAAAATTTCTCTGGATCACCAATGGTATATCGCTGAGCAACCAGGCTTGTCACTTGTGAGTAAAAGAACTAGGTCTCTCCAAACGGCCACGGCCAGATTCAAAAGCGGGCATCTTCGATGCATGAAATTCAACGGAGGGCAACGATCTTTCCCTCGTTTGTCTGTTCCCTCCCTGCCTCTCCCGCTCACCTACTGGATTGTATAGGCGTCTCCCTGAGACAGCTGTTGGCTGAGCAGGATGACGTCAGTGATTTACTTGTGCGGCAAGGTCTCTTGGACTTGGTGAGGCTTTTCTGCCCCAAGGGGATTAGCAACAACAACAACAACAAATAAACCAATATTTATGGTGTGAATTCAAAAGTGGAATTTTAAATTTAAACTAAATTTATGTAGTTATTAGCTAAGGACGACCCAGCGATATTTAAATTTAAGCTGCACCGGCGTGACAGCACTATCGGCGAAAATAAAGCAACGCCCTTCAACTTAGAACAGTGGTCTTCAAATTGAGTTTCGCGGATCCCCGGGGTTCCGCCAATCAAACTCCAGAATTCCACCAGTCAAAATAAAAATTAGAAAAGAAACTTTTAAAGCACTTACACAAATTGACTAGTGTTTATTACTTAAAAATCTGCCTGTTTACCTCTGTGAGACACCAGACGTCCCCATCCTCCGTTATCTACCTACCTACCTAAAATTATAAAGATGCATTTAGTTGCAAATTAGTTTTCAAATGTAACGTGTGGTCATCATATATCAAAGAGAATGACGTGTGATTCTTTGCGAAACTGAACACTTTTCTAGTGAATTAAATTTCAGTGAGAGTGTTAGAAATTATGCAATGGAGAACTTTTTTTAGTTGAAGAAAACTGTAAAAGAACACTCCTCAGAAAAAAACACAAAGTATGATTGGATAAAAAGTCCTTTCGAGTACTGCGATAAATCAGACGATTTGCTAGACAACTTTATTTTTTCCCGTGGGCTGACTGAAATGTTTTGAAACTGATTTTTTTTCTGAATCCAACGTTTAAAAACTGCCAAAGCAAGCAAGTTTTATAGAACTAGCAAGTACTTTAAATCCCTTTCGGCTGGTTTTTTATATCAATCCATAACAGTTACAAGTGAAATTAATAACAAGTCCTAAAATAAGATGCCCAGTTTCAGTTGCGGTTTCTTTCTTCCGCCATCTTCGTTATCGCCACCGTCACTGTCTTTGTCACTGTTTGCCATGGTACTTCAACAATTTATTTGTCGGTCAAATCTTGATATCCAGCTTCGATACTTGTCACATTTGAAATACTTGTTGATTCAAGTCACTTTTGAAATTAATAAGACTTTATGGTGCTCTCGGAATTAATCTTTTTAATTCTCTATGTCCAAAATCATGGATTGAATGGATTGATTCATATTTTATAGATGTGCCAATAACTTGCCGCTTGTAACTTTGCTAAGAACCCTCGAGATACCTTTTTAAAAAAAAAAAAGATACTGAGGCATTATAACTCACAGCCTTGAACAACAAAGAACGAATCACATGAAATGAATTCAAAACGCACAGGTTATACAGTAGTACACTACAAAGTAGAGACTAACCTTGTAAGGTTTTAGTTTAAACTAAAAAAGTTTTATTTTAATTTGCCTTTTTCTACCTGTTCTTATTTCAACTTCCCTTTAGAATAAGAGCGCGTTTCAGCTTTATGCTAATTTGAAGTGGAGCCAAGTTCTATTTAAACGGTAGGTAGGAACCTCTCAGTGTGAGAGAGCTTTTAGTCTCAGACCACTGTTACTCTGTTCGACGTTCGCCTGACTAGCTAGTATTTAAATTCTAAGCCTTAGCGTTGTTACGCTATTACTTATTGAAGAAATTCTAAGTGCGTTAGTATTAGTTAAATCTTGCTACGCATCCTTTAGCATAGAGGCCAACCTCGCGTTCATAGCTCTGTGAGCAACGGCTACTTAATTTCTTATTAGTTTTAGTTGAAATTATTTGATTGTTCAGTTTAAGACCCAAGTGCGGTCGTTATTTTCTGTTCTCCCTCCGGAGTTGGAAAGTGGGCTGTACATAATTGCGGTTTAATAAAAGAGGATTTTAAATCCCTCTGAAGTGCAAGTTCCACTACCACTTAACCACAGTATTCTACCACAGAACATAGCTGCATTCAGCTCCCTGTTCAAGAATCAGGACTTAAAGTTTTATCGAAGATGTTCGCCAAGAATATGCACCGAACACACAGTCCTGACAACCTGACCTAAGCTGCAGAATAGCCCTTAGCATGGAGTAGCGCCTCAACATTTAGAGATGATCTATCGGAGTGCAGGCCTCACGGTCAACCTAGGGCGATAATGAACATTGCTAGGTTATGTGAACACAAGACTAAGGTGAAACCAGGCCTCAACTGGTCACCGTAAGAAAGAAAGACGATGTCAAACTACGTCACACCCCCTGAGTTGACCAACGGAGACGAAACGTACCAGAACAGCAATTGAAAATCAAATATATACACACTGTCCGAGACAGACTTGACGGTACCCGTACGGTCCCTGTCGAGCTTCAGCGGACCACAGAATAGTCGATAGCTATAGCCCTGCGAAGACATTGTATGCACACTGCGAAAAAAAAATCCAAAGGTTTCAGACTTTAAATTACGCCCAAAGCGGATTTTTTTTAACATTTTGTGTTACCTTTAGTTATTAAATATCATGTTCTTCGCACTTAAACCATAAAATTCAGTTCAAGGGCAATATCGGAAAATAAATTTAAACTGAGCATATCTTTAGAATTTCCTCACGCGCTGGAGATAAAAGTGTTTTTTCTGTACAACGTTGCCATTGCTCACTTTGAAATCCTTGAGTTTGTTAATCAAAAATTCGTTAGAGTTTTACAAAATATGAAATCGATAATAAAACAAATTCCAAATTTCAAATTTGGAATTCCAGATGCCCATATTCGGGTGGAAACGTTCAATATTCAAAATTGGATGGCTGTAGGTACCCGTTGTTTTATCACAATGCGAGAAACATACATATATTTATGAAGATTCTTCATTATTTAATTCCTTTAAATATAATATAGGGCGATAATATTTGGTGGCAACAATTTGGAAAGTGAAACAACCCTTACAGGGAATCGACGCAAAATGCCGGAACGAAATTAATAGTCCTTCTGGGCAAATTGCCCCTTTGGACTATAAAAAAAATGGGACAGTTCTGTATCTCCCGTTCTACTGGGCCGATTGACGAAATTCAAAATTGCCTTGTCGCGGAGTGAGAACTGAATTAATTGAATGAGAAATACTGAATCGTCTGTGAAAAACTGTTCTTTTTTTTCTTTTTGCTTGTTTAATTTCTTTTATACATCGTTTTAGATTTGTTATAGCATTTGAATAGAAAATGTGCCAACGTTTAGTTAATTCTTCAGGTGATATATTTTTGTGCATTCTAAGTTATAAAATGTATGAGATATAACGCAGTTAAGTGAACCTAGCAGCAGAGTGTCAAGAAAAAAATGCGTATAATTTAATATTCCGTGCAAGGAAGTTTGGCATAATTTGAGTCGTAGACTCGAAATATGGAAAAAACTTTGCATGTCATTTCACAAAAAATCCGATTTTGTGTCAAAATACCTTTATTAGAATAATGCTATATACAAATCTAATATACGAGTATATCTTAAGACGCGCTTTCGAGACATGAAAAACGCAAGGCCCAGTAGAACAGGCGGTATAAAACTGTGTCTTTTTCTCCCCACAGTGTTCCTCAGAAATCGAATCTGCCGAAATGCAATTTTAGCCAGGAAGCCGAGGGTTGCCCTCCGCCAACCCCTGGGGAGATAGTTTATACACAAAATTTGCTAATTTTTAGGAAAGCTACACAAAACAAGCAATTACATTAATAAACAGATCCTAGCACGGGATTAACTATGTGCGCTATTTGAGGTGTTCTACACGCATTTGCACTTGTACCTTGCACAAAGAAACTCTACCCATTTGAGTCACTTGGTACCTAAGTATGCTTTGGTTTAGTACCTAAGAATACTTTGGTTAAGTATGCTTTCCTTCTTTAAGCTGTATTTTACCTGGAAACCAAACCTAAATTATCATCAAAACAGCACTTAAAAATAATGTTACAAGATTTTCTTTTTTCTTTAACTTAGCAACCAATCGATGTTCGAACGCTTGAGGTTTGAAATAAGCAGTAGAACGGATTCCATGGTTATCATAAAATTTTTAATTTTCTGCTACAGAACTAACTATCTACAACGTTCTGCCAATGCATTGTAACGAAAATATATTAATACGTACTTCTGGCCTGTTTGCCGGCTACCGAGATTACAATTCCTTTTTTTTAATCATCATCATAAATTTTGCCTAGAATTCTTATTTTTTAAGCGCAAGAAAATTCGTTTTTTACCGTAGTACAACTAGTCATAATAGCAAATGTGTTTTGCTTGGCACTCCTAAGATATCCTGCCGGAAGATTACGGATTTATCGGGTTGGCATGAGAGTTATTTCGGTTTTATAGTATGAAATAAAAACTCAGTTTTTTCTTACACGCAAAATGAATTTTAATCAGTCAAATACCTTCTATTCTGTTCAATGACCTTATGTCATCTTTCTGGTAACTTTATCCTTCTCTTCTTTCAGAACTGTTGTTGTTTTTTTGTTGTTGCTTATGCTCACTTGTCTGACGTGTAAGTCAGCTCAAGTCCACGAAATTCCTCGTGGCAAGGAGCGCAAGATTACGCCTGTCGTTGGCAATAGCTTTGAGCACCTGTCAGGTGACAGTGCGATTTGGCTCAGTTCCTAACCCAATTTTGATCGAGAGCATCCCGGGGGACGGGCCCGAGGGTCTCCCACCCCTTCCAACAAACCACACGAGAGGACTTTCGGCTCGCCGCATACTACCGCCATGCCGCACCGACACTATACATTTACAAACATCCATGCCTTCTCCGGGATTCTAACCCAGGCCCTTCGGCACGGCAGTCAGCGACGCTAACCACTATACCAGTTGGGCGGCTCTTTTAGAACTTCTTGTCTTTATCAGCAAAAAAATGAACCAACTACAATTTGAGATCATCGCTATTACTGAATTTTTTATCATTTAGGAAACTTTGTAAACTTAATAATCCAGTGATAAAAAGTAATAATAATCCAGTGATCGGGGCTATATGAGGGATGCGACTTCACTTCACTACCAAGCTCCAATAATTTCGTACGTGTCGCTTAAAATGCGTGAGGCCTCACATTTACGTCGTGGAATACGATTCCTTTGCGATTTGCCAATCCTGGCCTTTTCTCTTTGATTGTTTCCTCTAGTTCCGTAAGTTGTTGGCAGCAAACATCTCAGCTGATCATTTGATTGTCTGGAAGCAGCTCAAAATATACAAAACCTTCGCAATCCCACCAAATTGACAGCATGAGCTTTTTCTGATGATATTTAACTTTCGATATGTTTGTGCTGATTCGTCCTGATTAGACCATTATCTTTTTTGACTGATGTTATTGTAAACGATCCATTCTTTGACAACAGTGATTATTAAGTGAATTTCCTTCAATTCATGCGGAACCGAAATATCGAGCTTCTTAACGAGTCCAAGGTATCGTATGTGATTTTCAATTGTTGCGTGTAATACATTTAACATTTTGCCTTCTCTCACGAAGTTATATGACGATTCGATTGAAATATGGCTTTAATTATGTTATCACCAACTTCAGATGATCGGCCAGAACATTGGTCATCTACAAGTTAAAAATCACCAGAAGGAAATTTTTTAATCAATTCTGACATATGCATTGTGTTAAGCAATCAACACCATAAATCCCACATTCTCTCTCTAAGCCTCGGCCGCTTTCTTGCCTTATGAAAATAAAAGAATAAAATATGGCAAAAATGATTATTTTTGGACTCCATGTTAGAGCTAATCGAAACTGACAGTGACAGAAATGACAAAAAAACATAGAATTTGTTTCTGTAACAGTCTAAAAGTGTCAGCTGCTAAATCTCAAAAGGAAAAAGAATTATAAAATTGACAGACGTATATTAAAACGAACATGACGCTATCTCTTTCTGTAAACCGAAACCATTTTCTTGCCGACCCAATATTTAGAACACTTTAGCACTGCAATAAGATTCTGAAATACTTTCTTTTTCCTCACCTCGAAGGAAGATACTGTTCTAACATATAAAATAATGTCTTAGAAAACCGACTGACAGAAGAGCGGGAAGACTCTAGAGTTGTTAAACTGAATATAATACTATTAATTTATTTTGCAAGTGTCCTCGCGGGCAGGGAATTTTCAAATTTTTTCCATTTCGCAATGTATTACGAATACAAATAATCACTCACGTTTAATTAGTCTTTTACTGGGTAACAAACAGGATTATTTAAGTTATCTTGAATCATGAGAAGCAAACAGTCTTCCACGCACATTCGCACAAAACGTGTTCTCAGAGATCCCACCAGGGGCCGAATAATTAGTACCGACGAATACCAGTAGTTCGACCTGACTTGGGTTGGAACCCAGGAGAACAGGCTGGCTACATGA
>KK116218.1:26539-47915 GCA_000611955.2 Stegodyphus mimosarum
TAATTCTTTATATTTTATCGTTATTTATTTTCACTAATTTTCTTTATTTCTTACTCTTAAATGTATTTCAAATAATTGGTTATTTCTATTTATTGTTTGACAAATTTATTTTGGCTTATTGCGTCTGTTTTTTTTCAAATTGTTTGACTAAGTTAGGATTTAATAATTTCTTTTACTTAAATATACTTAATTTTTTTTATTTCTTACTATCAAATTTATTTTGGATACTTTTTTTTAATTCCTTACCTTAATTTCATGTTGTTAATTACTTTTTATACCTTGCATTAATTTATTTTCCCAAATTAATAATTTAACATATTTTTTAATAATACTTACATTTATTTTGAATGATTTCTATTTTATTTATGTTATTTTTGCAAATCTATTTCGCTAATTTTTTTTTTATTTTATTCCTAACGCTCAATTTTTAGCTACACCAGTTTCCAGTGTAGTTAGTTAGCTGGCATATTCAATGCAGTTAACAAATACGTGCTATAATAGTAATAACTGACTTTGCTATAATTGTAATAACTAACTTTGCACCAAACACTAATGCATAGGCTGTTTCCCAAATGCTCTTAATAACTAAACTTTCTAAACACCCCTTGTACAGAATATTTATTACTTTTGATACTTTTGTTCGTGTTAGTTATCTCAGACCTTCAAAAACTAGGTCTTGACTGCATGAAAAACAAAGGAATTTAGCTGCAATAGACTTTACTACATACAAAATACTTTTATTGAAAATTTATTTGCAAAAACAACCAGTTTTCTGCGATCGATTGCTAACTAAGAACCTGTTACATAATTTACTTTACTTTCTGGTTATTTTAAAATAGTTTGAACAAGTTTAAATAACTATTAAAAACTGGGCGTGGAGGGCTGGTTGGAAATTTTGTTCTTAAATATTCATGTCGCAAATACTACTCAAACAGTAGCAGAAATTGAAAATGGTGCCGTGGGTGGGCATCAGCTGATAACTTCCAAGTCATGTGACCTTCAGTATCAGGCATTAATGGTCTTGATGACTAGGATACACCATCATGAATGCCTTCCGGTTTCCCCAGGATCATTTTATTTCATCGTGTGGATCTGTATTTTATTTACTACAGACGTTGACCTTCGGAACAACACTTCCGCGTCAAAGAAACCGAACAAAATGGACTTTATTTCATTGGCCTTCCTTCTATTTTTTTTTGGCCCGATTGCATTAAATATGCTTATTTGTGGTAGTGTTCGATACAGATCTTTTGATATTTGCATTTGATTTGCAATTATGATTTTGCGAGTCTTTAATTTCAGTTCTCACTTTCTAAATAACGATTGTGAAGCATTTCTGTTTCTTGATTACAACTTTTATTTCTGTTTCCACAAGGTAAAAAAATATTTCAACAAATAACAATTATTTGTTGAAATCTTTTATTTTCCGTTAGCATAAAATTTATTTAAAAGAAAATTCGGTAAAGAATTTAATAGTTATTTTGTGTAATGTTTAAGGTATTTTCTCCCTCCTTCCAGCATACCTTCGTGGTGTAACGGTTAGTACACTCGGCGTGATTTCGAGATGTCCATATTATTTTTTAAATAGGCTGTCGATATTGTACTGATTAGCACTCTGTGAATGCTGGATCTCAATTTTTAAAATTTATGCTTAAGTTTTAATTTTATATCATCCTATTCTCTCTCTTATGGCAGGGGAAAGGCATTCGATAGCAATGGAACATTCGAATCCTTAGAATTATGAAAAAATCGATTCGAGTCAATAAAATAAAAATTTGAGTTTTTGTGTATTTTATGTCTTTCGGATCCCTAAAAACTCATTAAGAGTTTAAAATCAAAATTCGGAAAGATTAGTTTCTTTGATACGTGATAGGAGCATTCATTAAAAAAATAACACATCATCTCATTTTATAAGGTATTTTCTCCCTCTTTCCGGAATGCCTCCATGATGTACAGTATCTCACAAAAGTGATGGGACATTTGTGCTTTACAAAAGGAAACTGTGGTAAAATAAATTAAAAAAACATGTAAAAATTTTTTCTGGGTGTGTTTCATACTTAAATTTAGTAACAATTATTACATAACATACATTTTCTCAAAATATTAAAATATTAATTTAATAAAAATACAATTGTTTAGAACGGAGCAAAAAAAGGCTCACATAAGTGATGGGACACTTACTTTTCCACCAAATATTTATCCAAAAATTTTACTTTTTAAAAGGCTTTAATATTTTATTGGATTTCCTTTTACTTTTAAAACATGATTTAATCTTCTTGGGATGGATTCGAATAATTTTTTTGTGATTTCTGGAGTGATTTTACCCCATTCTTCTTGAAGCACCGATTTTAATTGTTGTTTTGAAGAAATGGTGTGTTTGCGAATTCTTGATTCCAATTCTTGCCAAATATTCTCTATGGGATTTAAGTCTGGAGATTGTGGTGGTGTTTTTATTATTTCAGGACAGTTATACAGCAGCCAGAGTCTAACGTTCAAAGCAGTGTGCTTGGGGTCATTGTCCTGGTAGAATTTAAAATCGTTATGAAGGTTCAATTTTCGTGCTGAAGAATTCAAATTTTGATTTAATATGCCAATATACTTGTACTGATCCATTATACTATGAATAAGCACAAGATTACCAACTCCAGCGGACGACATACACCCCCATACCATAACTCCTCCTCCACCATGTTTTACTGCTGGCACCAAGTTCTGTTTGCGAAATTTTTCCCTGGATTTTCTCCACACCAAGATTCTACCGTCAGTACCAAATATATTAAATTTACTCTCCTCAGCAAATATAACTTCATTCCAGTAATCAAAATTCTTATTTATGTTGGATTTTGCGAAAGCCAGTCTGAGTTTTCTATTCCTCTCACTTACGAAGAATATTTTCCTGGCTGCTCTACCGTGATATCCAGTAGATCGAATTACTCTTCTAATAGTCTCAGGATTAAAAATTACTCCATATAATGCTAGTACTCCATATAATGCTCGTAAATCAATAGCAACTTTAGGAGCACTCATTCTTGGATTTTTTTTTAATATTTCGAACGATAATTCGCTTTATTAGTTATTCAATTGGATAGCTTCGGCGAGGTCTTCTTTTATCCTGAATCATATGATTCCTTTTATATCGTTTAATGATATTGAAAACTGTTGAATGACTCAAGTTAACTGTTTCAGCAGTTTATCTAATAGATTTTCCACGTTCAATATGCAAATTAATAACTAATTTTCGAATTTCAGGCAAAGTTTCTTTTCGTTTTGCATTCATGGCTGCACAGAGCTAAAAAACACAAAAATTCCAAAACAAACTGGAAAGAAATAATGCAGACGATTTTATAAATTATTGCCAATTGCTTTTGAGTAAAAATAAAGACCCCAAAAAATATTTTTAGACGATTTTTATTGCATAGTCTAATGGTGTCCCATCACTTATGTGAGCCATTTTTTGCTCCGTTCTAAACAATTGTATTTTTATTAAATTAATATTTATTTTATAAATGATTGCCAATTGCTTTTGAGAAAAATAAAAACCCCAAAAAATATTTTTAGACGATTTTTTTGCATAGTCTAATGGTGTCCCATCACTTATGTGAGCCATTTTTTGCTCCGTTCTAAACAATTGTATTTTTATTAAATTAATATTTTGAGAAAATGTATGTTATGTAATAATTGTTACTAAGTTTAAGTATGAAACACACCCACAAAAAAAATTTTACATGTTTTTTTTAATTTATTTTATTACGGTTTCCTTTTGTAAAGCACAAGTGTCCCATCACTTTTGTGAGACACTGTAATTGGAAGCATACTCGAAGCGTATTCAGGAGGACCAGGATTCGAGGGCGAGGGCCTTGCACATTTTTCACATCTCCCGCCTAAAAAAAAAGTAAAAAAAAATTCACAATTTTATTTTTCTAGCAATTATAAAATTGCTCGTATTCTTCACAAGTTCATGTGTCGGCAAATAACCGCTGCGGGCATTTTAAATATCCTACCTTGGTATGGCTGCCATCCACTGGGTTGAATTAACAAGCAAGGAACAGCAATCAGCAAGGAACAGGAATCCTATATTCGAAAAGAGAAATAAAAAAGTCTTTAATAGCTAATCTTGGCTGGTCATTGAACCTCAATTCCGACATTGGTTCTGCAAAATTGACTCATAAAGCACGATAGACTACTGAATTATATTTTCTTAAAGTCTTTCACATTCATAAAAATTTATTGTCTTTAGATAGTGCCATTCATTTCAATCTAGCTCTTCCAAATATTTTCAAAATTTCTAATCATACGCAGGATATTTGCACATGTTTAGAATGGCTTCGATAAAGAATTAAAATAAAAGCAAATGGTTAGAAATAAAAATTTCTCGCAACAGCTTATTATTTGAAATGATAAATATCGTCTGCTACTTTTAAATTCACTCTGCTTTCAAGAGGGCGCATGTGAACAAGCTGGGATATATTTATGCGCTTCTCGAAGAGAAATATTCCTATTCCACAATTCAAAATCGTCGTGAAATGCATGGTATTAAAAATTCTAAGCGCAAAGTAAGCTAAGTTATTAATAGGAAAGGGAAAAACCTTTAGTCATTATTTCTACATGAAAAGAAATCTCCAAACGAATACTCGATAAAGGTACCTCCTGTTTCTAATGTTCCTAAAGTTAATTTATTGATAACAACGGAAAATTCGCCGCCGCTCAAATCAATTGCAAAGATATGTGCAGTTGCTTAGATGTATTTAAATGCATCCGCGGCAACAATAAGTAAAATAATAAATCAAGATTTACTACTTAGAAAAGTTAAAAAACGTAATGTTTACCAGACGGCTTTTCTCCAAACATATGGCTCAACGCAGAACAATTTTAGAACTTTGTATAAAAATTATTCCGCGGGCAGCAAAAAAAAAAAAAAAAAAAAAAACACATTTTTTAGCGAAAACGAAGCGAAAAATTGCACAAACCTGGTTCTATCAATGCAAAAAAAGTTTCAGGAAGGTGTTAATGACTGTCGCAGGTTTTTCTTACAATAGAAAATTAAAAATAAGAACAAGAAAAAATGTTAAAATCAAAGCGTTCTAAAGAGAAAGTTTTACTTCGATATTTACAAAGAAATTCCATTTCTTTATCTTAGTCACTTTCAAAGCGTGAAACCTCATCAAAACAAAGCAACAAGTCATAGTTCGAAAAGTACTATTGCATTCCTTGAAAAAAGGAAGACTGATATAGGTATTGCTGCATGTATAAATGTAGTAATTTCATTGGTACGTCAATAGAACTTTGACACCAATCGCTTTATAGTCGTGACAGAGAAACTGCTGTTTAGATAATGACTGGAGAGTAAGTCACAACTGGCTTTATGGTTAAAACATCATTTTTATTTTGAACAGGAAAAATTCTTCAAAAATGCATTTTTGCTTACTTTGTATAACTGCAGGGATGCTAAACACGCCCCACAATTTCTATATATTTAGTTTACATTTTAAAAGGAAAAGAAGCTTAGCGAAGTGACGTGACTTTCCAAGGCAGAGCAAGCAGCAAAATAACGATGCGTAATAGTTGCAGTAGTATTTATAGGCTCGAGTCTTTATTTTAATATCGAGTAACGATTGAGTAAAAATCTACAGCAATGCAGATACTGCATTGAAAAGACAGATGGCTTGAAGGAAGTTGTGCTTTAATTGCAAATTAGAAATTGAAAGGTCTGTTATGAATTTGTTTCAATTAAGTTTAATTTGTTATTAAATTTCCGTCATTTTTTTGTATCTTACATACATTTTCAGTGTATTTCTGTCAAGTCACTTGACGCAGGGGTTCCCAGCCTTTTTATCTCTAAGAGCACATTCTAGAACATCTGTTGGACGTCAGGCACTATTTATTTTTTCAATGTGAATTTATGGTTAGATATACATGCTCATAAAAAAAGACATCGGTCACATTTCGCTTTGTGCTCGTATCTGTGCTGGACGCAATTTCTATTTCATTAAAAATGAGAAAACTTTCATACAGAATTTTATTGAAAACTAAAGCATTTTATTGTGACCTTCCAGCGGCGCGCACATGCTAAACGATCGGCGGGCGTCATGGTGCCTGCGGGTATGGGGTTGGGAACCGCTGCCGTGATGTGTCGTCTGTGGAGCATTGCGCTTCTGGTCTCTTGAAAAGAGCTCTTTCTAAGCGCAAATCCATCACGAATGATGAACTTAGAAAGTTTTACGAAAACCCTTTCTATCACGGAAATCGCAATCCTTCCCTTCCGCAAAAATGCTACCAGATCGAACATTTAAAAAAGTGTTCTTTACATTTTAAACATTAATTAAACGACCCCAAATGAGTCTAAAAAATTTGTAAACACCCCCTGTAGCCTTTTTACTTTTTATTTCTGATTTCGTTGACAGATGATGCTACGTAGTTTATTACACTTGTATTTATGCAAAAAACTTATATCTAAGTTGTTTTTAAATCTTCTTAGCATCTTGGAGCGTTGCGATTTTGGGTACAGTTCATAACCTTATGCATTGTTAGAGAATAGTGAATCTGCTTCAAAAATTTCGCACCTCTGTGATGTTTTTGCAAAACTTAAGTTCGTCAAATTTTCCTCAACGAATATTCGAAATACGCATGATTATTTGCTGTAATTATTAATTACGACAGCTATGATTATTAGGCAAGATTTCAGCTTCCAAGAGCAAATTACTTTTTCTAAAGGAAATAAGTGGATGAAGAAGATTAAAATACTTGCTTTTCTTCTTTTCACACATTCTTGAAAAGAAAATAAATTGAAGTTCAGATATGTTCAGAAATATATATTCATTGGCAAATATGCTCATTTCATTTTCTTTCAAATACTTTTCCTCAGTGGATTAAAATGGATGGTTTTTTTACTTGGCCTCTAATGTACGCAAAGATTATTTGCTTAAGTAACAAAAATTTGAGGGGATTCTTTTCCTGGGAAATTCTAGTTGACAAATATTCATTCTACCCTAAATATTCATTGACTAAATTACCCTTCCAGCTACACCATAAGGTCAAATATCGTTAGGGTAGCATTTAATATGCCCTGCTCATACACAGTCCAGTCACATTAATGTGACCACCACGTACTTTCCATGTCAGAGTTAAATAACCAATCACAGAAGGCAGGTGGCAGCACAGTGCAGTTGAGCGTATATAAAGGGTGTGTGAGGGCTTCGGAAAACATTTCAATCGTTGGCGTAATGCAGAAACGAAGCGATTTATCCGACTTCCAAAAGGGCATGATCATTGGCTTTCGGGCCAAGGGTGGAAGCATTTCCGAAACGGCTGAGTTTGTGAACTGTTCGCGTGCCGCCGTGGTAAAAGTGTACCATGCATGGCAAAATGGGACTGTCCAAAATCAGCGACGTGGCAAATGTGGTGCACCACGGGCCATAGATGACAGAGGCGAACGACGGTTGCGGAGATGCGTTCGGGCAGATAGACGGGCTACCGTTGAGCAACTGACCACCAAAATGAACCAAGGGGCTACCAAAAGTGTCTCCCAAAGTACTATTCAGCGAACATTGCTGCGTCTGGGCCTCCGAAGCAGACGCCTGGTTCGTGCACCTATGCTGACTGCTGTTCATCGACGGCGAAGGCTAGAATTTGCACGCCAGTACAGCAGCTGGACGTCCACTGAGTGGCGACAGGTTGCGTTTTCGGATGAATCGCGTTTTATGCTCCATCGGACAGATGGACGTTGGCGTATAAGGCGTGAAACCTCTGAAAGGAACCACCCTGCAACCATTGCCGGAACGGTCCAAGCTGGAGGCGGGAGCATTATGGTCTGGGGAATGTTTTCCTGGCATTCTCTAGGTTCACTGATCATTGTGGAAGGCACAATGGATCAATACAAGTACGCATCTGTCCTTGCGGACCATGTTCACCCCTACATGCGCATTGTTTTTCCTCAGGATGATGGCATCTTCCAGCAGGACAATGCGAGGTGCCATACAGCTGCCAGTGTACGTGCGTGGTTCGAAGAGCACCAGGATGAGTTTACCGTCCTCCCCTGGCCAGCAAACTCACCTGACTTAAACCCAATCGAGCATCTGTGGGACCATCTCGATCGAGTTGTTCGCGCCATGGATCCTCAACCGCGTAATCTAGCGCAGCTGGCCACGGCATTAGAGTCGGCATGGCTCAACATCCCAGAGAACACCTTCAGGGACCTATGTGACTCTCTTCCTGCACGTTTCGCAGCAGTCCGCTCTGCGAAAGGTGGTTATTCTGGCTTTTGACAGATGGTCACATTAATGTGACTGGACTGTGTATAATCGTGAGATTATATGAGACATGATAGCATGTCTTTCTGTATATGCATATATTACTTTTATCTCACCGCCTTCCTAATATATATCTTAAGTTTCAACTAATCTTTCTGGTATATTAATCACGACACTTTGAGGTTTCAGAGTCACATCAAGCGTTGCATCCTAATATATCTTTTTTGCTGTCTTACAAGAACTCTAGGCTGTCTGAAATACCGCTGCTTTGATATTTTAGACACGACAGGCTCATTCGCTTAGAAAATTAAAATTTATTTAGAATACTATCACCCAAAAAGGTGCCTCTTGATTAAAAATTAATTAGGCAGCTCTTATTTTATAAAATAATTACTTGCATCAAACATTTACAAAGATAATCAGAGATATGTTAAAATACAAAATCACCGTATAGAAATATTTAGTTTGTGAACAGAAAATTGACATCAGTCTTTGTTGGTACATTAATATTTAAAAAACTCTGATGTGGACAGCCTATTACATTATACATCATAATTTACGCTGCACATTATTTAAACTTAATTCTTGAATAATTATTAACTCGAATAACCGACGTCTCATGGCAAGTTGAAAATGCTATAAAAAATTGTTAATTTTTTAATCAAATATCCATTTTTGTAGCACGGAGTCAATTTTTGTGATACGGGAGTAAAATTTCTTAATTGTTTTTCCATGATGAGTATAAAACTTTCCCAAATGTAAGTATAGGAAACGGGAAACTGAATTAAAAAGTGGTATTGTAACCATGTAGAGACATTAGGTTATTTCGAAGCAGAAAGACTTAAGAAATGAGCAATGCCCTCAACGGGACTCAAACCACGGACCTCTAGAATACGCGTCGAGCGTGCTGACAACTACACCACGAAAGCAGGAACAGAAGGCGGGAGAAATACCTTATATATTCCCCCTTTTAAAGGCCCACTGGGAATAAGGGGCCCCACTCGCCAAATCCTGGTGGTGGAGAATCATCATCTACCACCTTTTTTAGTTCGGGCGCCACTGTACAGACATTAAGTTATTTCGAAACAGAAGGAGTGAAAAATAAGCAATGCCCTCACTGGGAATCGAACTACGAACCTCCCGAATACGCTTCGAGCGTGCTGACCGCTACATCACGACGGCACGAACAGAAGGCGGGAGAAATACCCTATAACGAAATAGTATTTAAAAGGCATGAAGAGGCGTCTTGTAGCCTCAAGGGAGATGCCAGCCGTACAGATAGTGATTGTCGAGGAACAATACCTGTTTACTAATGTTGGCCTCAAGATGTCTTCGTCCTCTGTCACCTGCTATGAGAGATTAAATTTTGTTTTAAATTACGTAATTGAAAAACCTTCCCTCCTTTTCTAAAAGAATCGTTGTAGAGTCCGTTTTATGGTCGTTTACCACGATTGGAGCAATTTGTTTCTCGGAAAATACACCTTTCTTAACTTCTTCGCCCAAAAGAAGCAACCGTTGACTCCACCTACCACCAACTGTTACAGTAAAACTTCTTTGTTTCATACTTTCAAAATGACTTCAGCAAAGCATGGTAAGTATCCCTCTTTTCATCTTTTTGCATTTTTTGATTGTAAAAGTTTTGACGCAGATTGTCTATAATTATTGATTATAATTACTAAACAGTTTTAGTTTAAAATTCTTTTTGTTATGTGTATTTTCTATATTTGTTTTTCTCAACTACAGTTTGAATTTTTGGTTTATCCTGCATCACGACTCTTTTCTACTTTAAAAATACATCTGTTTCATATTCGAGAAAAGTATGGGTCCAGAAATGTATGGAGCGGATTTTGTTAATGTTCTAGAAATTCTTTTATTCATTTAGAAAGAATTTTTCGAAGAACTCACAGAACATGGAAAAGTTTTAGGATTTCATAACTGTAACCGGTTTGAGCTTTGAGCTACCCCCCTCCCCCGACGAAGTACAAACTTGAAACGTATAGCTTTTTTTTACGTTTTTTTAGCTTTTAAGCTATGATTTCTACCTAATTTTTTCTAAGGTTTATATTGTCAGGACTGAGTGTTCTGTGCGTATTTTTGGCAAACATCTTAAAGTAACTCCTTAAAGTCCTAAAGTCCTCATCTGGAACAGGGAGCTGAAATCAGCTGTGTTCTGGTGTAGATACTGTGCTGAAGAATAACTGCACTTGAAAGGGATTTAAAATCCTCTTTTATTAAATCAATATTATTTACAAACCACTTCCCAACTCGGTAGGGATACAGAAAGTAAAAGACCACACTTGGGCCTAACTTAACAATCAGATAAATTTAAACTAAGCTAAATATAAATTTAATTAAATCCTTGCTCACAGAGCTAAATCGCGGAGTTGGCCTCTAACTAAATGGTGCGTAGCAAGAAATACTAATACTAGCGCACTTGGATTTATTTCAATAAGCAATCACGTAGTAAGCACTATGGCTTATAATTTTAGCTGCTAGCTGGTCAGGAGAACGTCGAACAGAATGACCGTGATCGGAGACTAAAAGCTCTCTCACACTGAGAGGTTTCTACCTCTGGCTTAAATAGTACTTGGCTGTACTTCAAAATTAGCATACGCTGAAAACGCGCGCTTCTTCTGACGGGAAGTTGAAGCAGAGAGGAGATAGAAAGATTTAAATTAAAATAAAACTTGGTTAGTTTAACTAAAACCTTTGAATCATTTTCAAAAACCTTTGAATCATTTGCCTTCCTTTTGTGGTCAACTTAAGTTACCTTTGTGAAAATTGCATTGGTTTTGCTTTTACATTCTTTTATATTGTTTTTAACGTACTTTAATGATTGTTATTTTCCCTTGGTCTTTGGAAGTGCTTGATATATTTAAGTAATTTATATACACAGGAAAGTAAAACATAAGTTTGCCAGGACTGAGTGTTCTGTGCATACTTTTGGCGAACATATTCGTAACTATGATAAAGTCTTGATCTCGAACAGGGAGCTGAATGCAGCTATGTTCTGCGGTAGAATAACTGTGGTTAAATGGTAGAATAACTGCATGCAGGGAGGGTTTTAAAATTACCCTTTTATTAAACTAATATTTACAGCCACTTCCCAACTCGGAAGGGATAACAGAAAATAATGACCGCACTTGGGTCTAAACTGAACAATCAAATAATTTAAAATAAAGTTAAATAGAAAACTAAGAAGTCGTTGCTCTCAGAGGTATAAAAGCGAGGTTGGCCTCTATGCTAAACGATCAATGGTGCGTAGCAAGATTTAGCTAATACTAACGCACTTAGATTACTTCAATAAGTAATAGCGTAACAGCGCTAAGGCTTAGAACTTAAATACTATCTAGTCAGGTGGACGTCGATTAGAGCCGCAGTGATCTGAGACTAAAAGCTCTCTCACACGGAGAAGTTCCTTGCTAACTTTTAAATACAAAAACTTGGTTCCACTTCAAATTAGCATAAAGCTGAAACGCGCGCTCATTCTAACGTTGAAATAAGAAGTTACAGGAAAGAGAAAATTAACATAAAACTTTGTTAGTTTAAACTAAAACCTTACAAGTTTACGAATTGAATTCTTTCTAGAGGCTGTTCGCCAATTTCCTCTGTATGAATTAATGTAAAATGGGTTAATTTGTTCCAGGACCACAAATGGTTACTTAGTTAAACTTTACAATAGTGCTTTGAGCGTAAGTTCATAACCCAAAACCAATGTAAATAAGATAAAGGAAACACAATATTAAATAGGTAAAATAACTGACAAACTAATTAATTTTAGTATATCTTTGCAAAGAAAAGAATGTGAAGGAGAGGGACGTAGATGAATTCTCTTTAAAAAGCATAGTATACCTTTCCTTTGCCTCTAACCATCACTCGAGTTTACTTGAAGCTCACTGAGTTTCGGTTTCATTCGAAATTTTTCTAATGTCACTTTTTGTTGCGTACGTTTATTCCGTTTTGTACAAACGTCGCGGCTAAGTAAACTAGGGTAATTTTTCTTTCTTCCTCTTCTTCTGAAGCCATTTTTTCCACAACTGCCTTTTATTGCTGCTTAAGTTTTTGCAATTCTTTCTTGTTCAGTTTATTATTTTTAGCTCCCGCCTTCTTGGCATGCCTTTGTGTTGTAATGGTAAGTACACTCGACGCGTATTCGAGAGGTCTGTGGTTCGAGCCCCAGCGAGGGCATTGCTCATTTCTTCATCTTTCGTGCTTTCAAAAAAAAAAAACCAAATGTCTCTACAACTTCTCTAAGACTTCATTGTTAATTCCCTAACCCTAGTTTTACCTAGAAACACAACATCATAGAGAATAAAAAAAACTGCGCTTAAAGTCTCTGCCTGCAACGCAGTTTGGCCATAATTTCTTCCTGTCCGATGTCACGGTCCTGTAGGTCACTTGCTGCCTGGCTTTATTAATGACAGTTAAATAATGGAAAATATTAAAATGATTTTTCCATAAGCTCCTGAGGGTTAATTACCTGCTATATGGTATCTCAAAATCACATATCGTTGACTTGACTGTTCATAACTCGAGACAACGTTTGTCATCCGACGCGTTTTTTGTTCAGATAATTTGTTCGTGAACCGAATCGATTACAAAGATGTTCGTCATCCGCGGTTCCCCTTACATTCAGAAATATTTATTTTGAAATATTAAGTGTACTTCAGAACAAAAATGGCTAAACCTGGGAACCTATTTAACTGTTTATTTGAGAACTTCGTAACTTTACGAAATTATAAAATTCAGGAATCATTTTAGAATACTGCATACTTAGAAATCAAAGCCTAAAAAGTAATGTCAAAAAGCATTTAATATCCTTCTGAGATGTGCAAGAAGTTTCCTTAAAAGTACATTTGAAAACGAATGTTAATAAGATGCAGGCATTTGAGAATGAAAGTATTGAGGAAGTTAGGAAAAATTTCTAACAATTTTTTATATTGTCCAACAGCTTCATCATCGGGTTCACCGAAGCGTAATATATACGCATCTGACTCGCTTTGCAGACGTCTAATCAAAACACCATTTCGCTCCCCATTTCGCGCCCAAGAGATGATATTCTTCGTATTCTCGATAATCAGTGCCACCTGGCGATATGGCGGCAAGCGAGCATTTGTTTTGTGGAAGTAATTTCAATGCCCGAAGCTGGAGAATCTTGGAAATGACAGGTTTTGCATTTACAATCTCGGCTAATGCGAGCGGGAGTGTTTGTTTGCGACCGGACACACCCGAAAAATTGTTTTGTACTCCAGAGATTAGTTTTGAAATTTATATTCAGAAGAATGGCAACACTGGC
Source organism: Stegodyphus mimosarum (assembly GCA_000611955.2). Lineage (NCBI taxonomy): Eukaryota > Metazoa > Arthropoda > Arachnida > Araneae > Eresidae > Stegodyphus > Stegodyphus mimosarum. The sequence continues at coordinate 40,082 of KK116218.1, forward strand.
CACTCTGAAAGCTTGGAGAATTGAGTTGAGGTTTCGGAAAAATTATCTATATAATAAACACTTAAATAGCGTTTTTGAAAATGATGGAATATTAATGGAAAAATTCTCCAATCTAATCAATTTTTTATTCATTTAGTGGCAAGGAAAAGTAATTTAGACCGCAATAATTAAAGAATTGCTCTTCAATTATATACTGGATATCGGAAAAATTGAACGGCATCCCGTCGTTAAAGCCTTGCTGCTGTAATCGAAAATAAAGAATACTGAAAAAAACAAACAAATAAAAAATACTGAAAAAATAAAATATATTCGTATTTAAGAAATATGATTTTTAATTTTTCTAAGCTTTTATCGCATTTGGCTGGTTCATTAATTATGCAGATCACAAAGGATCACATCCTAAAGGAAGAGATGATTTCGTGGAGAATATTCAAAGGAAAGCAGAATTGTATTAAATTTGTATTAAATCTACGCATAGGAAAAACCACATAGCTCCTTTCATATAGAGATATTAACAGAAATCTCTTTCAAGTAGGGAGTACGGCACTCGGAACAAACTAACAGCGTTTTACAGTTTTAATTACTCTGTAATTTGTAGGGTAGTTTTAAAACGTACATTTTATTAATTCTGATTGGAATTTATTAATAATTCATATTTATTTTTGGCATTTAATTAGTTGATTAAGACAAATCACGCAAAAGCTATCTTCCTTAGAATAGGATTTTCTAAGGAAACTGGCTCATATTTATTTTACATAGGAAGGAAAACACGAAAATTCTATGCACCGTTCTTTTGCTTCAACCGAATTTGTTACGAATGATCACCGTTCATGGGTCAGTCGGCCAAAATAAAAATAGATTAAGATGATCAAAACGGGATGAAAAGATAAATATGATAAAATTAAAGCCGTAGACACCCTAAACAAAGGGAAAAAAGGTCAAATGAAACTTGTATTACGTTTGTATTCATGCTTATCAATTCAGTGCAACAATAACACACTAATCATTTTAATTTTATTTTCAAAAAATGTCCCCCCCCCAAAAAAACAGAAAAAAAAATCTGAAAGTTTTCAGATTTTAATTACGTCCAAAGGGGCGTTTATTTAACATTTTGTGTGTTACTTTTATTTATTAAATACCATGTTCTTCGCACTTAAACCATAAAATTCAGTTCAACAGCAATATCGCAAAATAATTTTAAATTGAGCGTAGCTTTAGAAATTTCGGTACACACTCTCACGCGCTGAAGATAAAAATGTTTTTCTGTGCAACGTTGGTATTGCTGGCTTTGAAATCTTTGAGTTTGTTAATGAAAAATTCGTTGAAGTTTTAGAGAATATTGTTACAAATTTCACATTTATTTGGCTATTTATTTAGAATTGTAATTAAAATTCCTTTTTATTATCCCGTGCAACGCAAACGGTTTTTGAAGAGAAAGCTACGTCAAAAAAAATAAAATAAGCAGTAAATTGAAAAGTGAAACGACGCAAAATGCCAAAACGAAAGTAATAGTCCTTCGGGATTCAAATCCCTTTCGACTAATGATAATCTTCATCGCAGTGATTACAAAATACATTCAATTTCATAATACAATGTCTAACTTTGTTTTTTTCCAGATACCCAATGTAGCAGAGCGGTAAAATAGCTAAACACTTATACTTCGACCTGAGTTCAGTCTCTGCGAATGAACTGACTGGATGGAAGTTTTCGTGGTAAGATGAATACGAACCATATTCCCTTAGAAAGTTCTCCGTAAAGGCATCTCTTTCTACAGAGAGACAACTAACGTATACTTTGCCGTAATCTAACTATCCAATTTCTTCTGAATCATTTTGCATTGTCTTTGTAACATTTCTTATTAAGATTTCCTACTTTGGATAGTTTTTTCTTATTTTTGCAATATGTGACTTTTTTTCCCGCGTCATGATTAAATGGGGCTTTTTCCTCTCAGCCATTCGCAAAAGGAATACAGCTAATTTCACTCATGATCCTGTGTTTCAATGTTAACGTTGTATAAATGAAAGAATAAATAACATCGATTTTGCGTTTGATATGTTAACATCCCGTTATCTGTACCTTATCTTGTAAGGTTTTAGTTTAAACTAACAAAGTTTTATGTTAATTTCTCTCTCCTGTGAACTTTTATTTCAACTTCCCGTTAGAATGAGCACGCGATTCAGCTTTATGCTAATTTGAAGTGGAGCCAAGTTTTGTATTTAAAGCTTAGCAAGGAACTTCTCGGTGTGAGAGAGCTTTTTGTCTCAGATCACTGCGGCTCTGTTCTACGTTCGCCTGACTAGCTAGTATTTAAGTTCTAAGCCTTAGCGCTGTTTCTCTAATACTTATTGAAGTAATCTAAGTACGTTAGTATTAGCCAAATCTTGCTACGCACCATTGATAGTTTAGAATAGAGGCCAACCTCGCGTTTAAAGCTCTGAGAGCAACGACTACTTAATTTTCTACTCAACTTTATTTTTTAAATTATTTGATTGTTGAGTTTAGATCCAAGTGCGGTCATTATTTTCTGTTATCCCTTCCAAGTTGGGAAGTGGCTGTAAATAGTGGTTTAATAAAAAGAGATTTTAAACTCTTCTTAAGTGCAGTTATTCTACCACTGACCAGAACATAGCTGCATTCTGCTTCCTGTTCGAGATCAGGACTTTGACATTGTTACGACAATGTTCGCCAAAAGTATGCACAGAACACTCAGTGCTGATAATCTTAGAGATACGTGGATAATATTTACTTCTCGTTTCATTGTTTTAAATTTTATTAAAGGTAATAGTTTATTTTATTTGGATTAAAATCAAGTTATATAGTTTTAATAAAAAAAAAATAAAAATCTGAAAGACTTCAGATTTTAACGGTCGCCCAAAAGGTTTGTTAAGGTTTCTTATGACCTCGCTGAGTCGGGGGTCTGCCAGTCTGCTGTTGCATACACTCTTACAAACTCATTTTTTTCCTCTTTTCAGCTTTATTATTAAGCCTTATTTTCTTCATACTTACGTCACATACAGATCAACCAAAAATTACAAAATTTTAAAATCGGCATATGAGTATACATTTAGAATTCCCGATGCAGCGTTAAGTGTTCGGCTGTTGGTATACATTTTTCCCCCAATCTTTTCTCAGTTCATCATATCAATGTTAAGTTTTCTGACTAAGATAGTTTATAAAACTTTTTATCTTTTTATTATTACCGTTTTGTACGTTTCTTTATTTATTAAATATCACACACTTGTGCCACATAAAATTCTCTTCAACAACAAATCACAAAGTATTTAAAAACAGCATATCTTAAGAATTTCGGATAGACTGTCCCACGCGCTGGAGGTAAAAATGTTTTATTACGCACAGTGTTGCCAGTGCTAGCTTTGAAATCATTGATTTTGTTAACCAAAAATTCGTTAAAGGTTTACAAAATATGAAACAGATAATAAAACAAATTCTATGGTGCCCATGTTCGGGTGGAAGACTATGTTATTCAAAATTGGACGGATCTAGGTACCGTTGTGTTTTCACAGTGCGAGAAATGTGCATACATTCATGCAGGTTCTTCATTATTTAATTTCTTCAAATATAATGCAGGGAGAAAATATTTGGTGGCAACAATTTGAAAAGTAATACAAGGCATTTAAATGTTCCCATGCAAAATGCCATTTCGAAATTAATGCCCTATTCGGTATAACGTCTGTTTTGGGCTTATAACTAATCAACAACTGAGCGAAGAGAATGGTTTCAAATTACTACATAATCTACTGAAGAGTTACTAATAAAAAATTTTTAATTCCATGGATTCCGCTATTTCTGCGTTCTTCATTTGTCACAAAGAGGTCTTATAACAAAAGATAAATGTCATTCAATTTAGCACTTGCGTAAAATAAAGTTAGAATCAAGTAAGGATTCATTAAGAAAAGTCAATATTTATTTATGCAAATTATATAAATAAAAGCAATTAATTTAAAATAGTAAATTAATATGGAATAAAAGCAGCAAGTTCAATTCATTATAAAATGTCTTTTTTTGTAAATAATCATTATGACAAGAACAAAGAGTAGGCATTCGCTTATTTTTTTATTCAGTTATTTATTGAAAGAGAAAAAATTGTGGTCTAATGAGAATTGAAAAAGAAATAAAAGAATTTCATATTTGAATGCAGCGGTTTAACTATAGTTTTTTTCTCTATTGAAAACAGATTTTTTTCCATTTTGGATTGCAGTAACAATGAATGATTAATTCCTTTAAAGTTATTTTTAATTGTTTACAACCATCAAAACGTTTTCACTCGAAAGAACTCTGCTTCATATCTGAAAAAATACTTAAGTCAATTTTATGTCAATTAAGTGCGGGAAAACGTTACTATTAACAATATTAATCTTGTTCTTCTTTGCATGTTTGTAAAACAACATCATACATAAACAATTCAAACTTCTACGAATTCATACAGCGACAGCACTGAAGTTACATGAAAGCATCCTTGAGTACGAAACAATATACTTCTGCTGAAAGTTATGTCAGTTCCTTTAAGTTAAAAAGCATTGACAACATACTCACACAAACAGAAGAATAGTTAAAAATAAATGAAAAAGACAACCCCCTTTTTTACGATTCAAGGCAATAAAACTGTATTGCATTCAGCTGTCAGATTTCGTTCTTGTGTTTTTCTAAGATTGTTTTACATGTAGCTATTATCCTTCTTTTTTTTTGAACTACTGAAATAAATTAGAAAGATGTTGAATACGGATACTTGTTATAGAAGAATAATTTGCTGTGTGATTTCATTATTTTTCTCATAAAGCAAAAAGCAATTCAAAAGAAATACAAAAAACAGCGTTTAATTATTTGGCGGAATTATTTGCAGAAACACGAACATGTTTACCTTCTTGTATTACAAAAAGAAGTATTAAAACCAGATATCGCTAGTGCAGAATTTAAATTATTCACAAATTTAGTGGTAAAAGTGTTTCTTAAAAAATGCTTCAAATCGCTGATTTTTTATAAACTAAGATTCATTCCTTTGAGTAGTTTATTTATTTAAATTATTTTTTAAAAAGAAAATATTATGTTCTTCCACTTAAGAAACAATGCATAAAGATGTATTATAAGGTATTTCTCCCGCCTTCTTCGCATGCCTTCGTGGTGTAGTGGTCTGCATGCTCGACGCGTAACCGAGAGGTCCGTGGTTCGATTTCCGGCGAAGGCGATGCTCATTTTTCATGTCTCCTGCTTCGAAATAACCTAATGTCTCTGCAACATTTTCCCCCAAATTCAAAAGAATAAAAACAATAGAACAAATCGGGTATTTTCTCTCTCCTTGCAACATGCCTTCGTTGTGTAACAGTAGCACACTCTAAACGTATTCGAAAGGTCCTAGTTCCAGTCCCGGCAAGGGATTGCACATTTTCACATCTCCTGTTTCAGAATAACTTAATTACTGTACAGTGGCGCCAGAACTAAAAGGTGGTGGACGATTATTTGTCACCACATGGATTTGGCAACTGGGTCTCCTAATCCCCAGTCGTCACATTTTCTCCCTTCTTCCAACACGCCTTCGTGGTGTAACGGTAGTCCACTCAGGATCTTCGAAAGATCTAGGCTTGAGTCCCGTCAAGGGCATTGCACATTTTTCACCTCTCCTGCTTCAAAATAACCTAATGACTCTACAACCTAAATCTTCTTCAAAACAACTTTCAATTTAATGAACTTAACTTTTACTGGACTTAGTAAACCTAAATGATTTTTTTACATATAATAACGGCTTTTAGTCATCCAGCATTACATTTTACTTAATGACTTTTTTCCATTTATTTTGGGCATTCAAAGTGTAATTTTTACCTTTATTTTTGCTAGTCATAAAAGAGGATTTTATTTTAATATAAAAGTATTAATAATTTTTATTACTAAGTATTTATCTATTTGATTAGATTAACTGTATTAATCTAGTGGGCCCACCATTGGCCAAATTGATATGACTTATACTGAGGTTAATACTAAGGATTCGTTCCGGATTTTAGACTCGGTGAAAGGCTGGTTTCGAGAGAGATTTCGGCATTTTCTCATATGTAATATGGATACGAACCTGTTCTCTCTCGAAATTATCGACAAAGACGCCCCTTATTTCAAACAAGCAGTCTTTCTATCCTTTGCGAATGAGTTATTAATAAAAGCACAGAACATTTCTTTGAATAGTTTCATTTGGTAATTAATTGTTACCGTGGTTTCAGTTTCTTGGCCATTAAGCGGCCGACTGTGCATTTGGAAAGATCTCACAAAATATAATTTTATACTGTTCTTATTAAAATTGCTTTACGAGAGAGGAAAGCGAATAGCAGGAGAATATTTATTGCACATATACTACAATCATAATGAGAGGAAGTATACAGTATAATAAGAAGATGGTATGATTCTTAGTGTGCAAGTTTCTATGAGCGAGTAGTTTCGGATATATTAGCGTGCGGAATTCAGTACACAGAGCTGCCATCTCTGGCCACAACAAGAGCTGTAATTAGGTTGGGCATCCAGTCGAACTGAGCCTGAATGACTGAGATACGAGCAACTCAGGTAATGTGGCAGCAACTCTATGTCAGAGTTCTTCATCAACCGTGGCGACTGGACAAATGTGGCATCCCAGTCTCTCGGCAATCCGTGAATAGTTTTTCTTAGTGAGTGAGAGATTTTGTGACCGTGTTGGACAGGACAAAAGTCAAATACACTCTGTATCGAAGAAGGTCTGGACAGCACGAGCCGTGGATTATCCTGTCGAAAGATGGCCTTATGTAGGCCTCGAAGATAAGGCATGGCTACAAGCTTTACCATGTGAGAAATATAACGATGGCAGTCCACATAACCGTTAAACGAAGAGGTGACCGATATACATACTCAGTGGCACCCCATGCCATCAAGCCAGGTGCTAGGTCCGTATGACGACGACGAATACAAGCTTGCAAAGTCAGTTCTTCTCGTTGCCTCCATAAACTGACACGGCTATCATAAATCGACATGGCTGTTGCATTCCGCAAAGCCGAGAGGACAACATGGCTCTCCGCTCGGACCTTGCCTGTCCGGACCCATTGAAATGATATTTATTGTGGTCCTCCTATGCCCTTCGATTCTATATTCACCTGGCAGTCCTGGAATGTAGGCCATCACGAGCAGCACTGTCGCTGAACGATCAACCGTAAATCTCGATTGGTCAGAATCCTACCGCTGTCGAATGACGACACCGAATGGTAAACTTTCTCCATGCAACGCGAGGCAGAATACGATTTTTACACAAACAACCAACGTTCAAATGCAATTTCCAATTGAGAGATGCCACATTTATATACAATGTAGATGGCGTTGCCCATACCTTCTTTGTGCATGCACTGGAATGCTGATCATTCACGTATCACAGTATACGATACCTTTCATGGAGAATTGACATTCGTGACTGCCTTCATGATAAAGGAATTTTAATGGCCAGCAGTGTGTTTATAGATTGGGAGATTTCCAACCATACCTGTTTCATACACCTTGTCATCATACCAGTTAAAGATTATCTTAAAAGACGAATAAAATTTTTAATTTATGTGTAAACACCATTCCGAGTTTTCCAAAGTCTGATGTTTCAAATCTGTACAGCGTAATAAATTACACAAATTAATTGAAAATAAGATCAATTTATATTGCTAGCCCAATAAGAAGTGGCCTGTGATTTTTTACTTCCTTATACGATGTAAACGAAGCATTGTAATTGCGAAAAATTTTGGATCTCATCTTTCAAAGAAAATATCTATTCTGATTGTTCCCGAATTCATTTGGGCTGTTTTTTTTTTTTTTTTTTTTTTTTTTT
>KK116218.1:48001-58745 GCA_000611955.2 Stegodyphus mimosarum
ATCTGTATCTACCGACGAAATAAAGGAGCAGAAGGATTTGCAGAAGGATTCAAAAGGCATTTTGTTTTTGTGATGTCTGAATGTATGCACGTACATACGTATGTATGTACCTCGCAAAACTCAAAAACAACTAGTCATAGAACGTTGAAATTTTATTAAATGGGACTGCTATAACACCTAATTGTCACCAGCAGTATCAAAAGTATACATATATATGCACCCAACCCCTTATTCAGCCTCTATTTTCGCAATCGCTGGTCATAGTCATATACTTTCAACTATAGAAGTGTTTTAAATGACGAATAAATTCCTCTTTTGGCAATGTCAAATTTTAAAAAGAAATTAAATTTCGACAAATAACAAAATCTAATTTTTAATGCAGTCTCCCTGTCCCTATATTTATATTTGGGAAAGTTTCAGACTAGTCATAAAAATATAAAATTGTAAGAAATTATTAAAAAAACAAAATTATAAGACAAAAATTGACCGGGATATTTTAATTTCAAATATTTGCAACTTTTAATGTCATTTTCAACTTGCCTCGAAGGATCGTTTACTTAATTTAGAATAAATTGAGAAAATCAGTTTAAATTTCTCCTTCTAAGAAGAACAAAATAGCGCATCCGTAATTATGTATAATTTAATACGCCGTACAAGTCATGTAGTGTTCACATGAGATTTTTTTTCAAATTATTTTTGCATTTTGATTGGAAAATGTTAAAGTTTCAGCATTAGATAATCATGTTTTAAAACTATCTTGATCAGATTCTGTGGTAACGTTAGTTATGATACTAAACTCATCAGTCTGAGAACTTCTATATGACGTAATTATATTTATTTGCATGCAAATTAAATTGACCTCAAGTAACATTTAACCATTTTGGGACGAAATATTTTACCTTCATCTTCCATCACTTCAAAAGTATTATCAACTTATTTACCTGTTTGTAATTCTTTTAGTATTTGTTGAAATTTTTCTGCAGTGATACCTATTCATTCTGAATGCGTGATGTTATTAAAATTTTAATTTAAATATTTCACATGCATTTGCTTCTTTTCTACACTCTTTTTTGATAGAATTTTAACCTTGTCATCATTGTTTTCTTCCATCAATCATTATCACCACAAAAGATTAATTGCGGTGTAAAATATTTGGCGTTTTTTTATCAATAAAGAATGATTCAATAGCTTTATAAAATGGAAATACGGAAACATGAAATACGGAAATTCTATATTAATTCGATTTTAGATTTATGCCTGTATACAGCAGTTTTCATGCAGGGGTAAATTCCTCCCTAGGGGGAAATTTCATAGCTTCAGGGGTGGGGGAATATGATCAGCTTGACTCCCCCTGCTTCCTGCTGTGCCGTTATAAAATTATCTAAATCAAAGTTATAGGTATTTCTCCGCCTTCTTAGCATGCCTTCGTGGTGTAGTGGTCAACACACTCGGTGCGTATTCGAGAGTTCCGTGGTTCGAGTTTCGGAGAAAGCATTGCTCATTTTTTCAGATCTCCTGCTTCAAAATAACCTAATGTCTCTACAGTGGCGCCTGAACAAAAATGGGTGATGGATGAATATTCTCCACCAACAGGATTTGGCGATTGGGTCCCCTAATCTCCAGTTGCCCTTTAAAAGGGAGAGTATATAAAGTATTTCTCCCGCCTTATTAGCATGGCTTCATGGCGTAGTGGTTAGCACACACGGTGCATATTCTATAGGTCCATGGTTCGAATCCGGACGAGGGTATTGCTCATGTATCATCCCTCCTGCTGCTCAAGAAATACCTAATACAAAGTAAATGCATGTATATTTTTCGAGTTTGGAAAAGAGAGAGGGAAGTGATCTTCTGTCAATGAATAAAAGGGATGCATTAAGCAAAAAACGTCGAGAACCATTTGTATAGAGTATAATTTATCCTAATATAAATATTTATAAATATAGCATAATTCAAAAAATTGTAAACGTTTTTAGTTCTTATGCAAGCACAAGCTTGTTCACTGCTAATTTAATATTCAACCACTTGCATGCCATCTGTTTCAAATATTTATTAAAGATTGTAAGGTTTTAGTTAAACTAACAAAGTTTTATTTTAATTTAAATCTTTCTATCTCTTCTCAGTTTCAACTTCCCGTTAGAAGAAGTGCGCGTTTTCAGCTTATGCTAATTTGAAGTGGAGCTAAGTGCTATTTAAGCAAAAGGTAGAAACCTCTCAGTGTGAGAGAGCTTTTAGTCTCAGATCAACCTGACCAGCTAGTATTTAAATTCTAAGCCGTAGCGCTGTTACGTGATTACTTATTGAAGTAAATCTAAGTGCGTCAGTATTAGTTATATCTTGCTACGCACCATTTAGTTTAGAGACCAACCTCGCGTTCATAGCTCTGTGAGCAACGACTACTTAATTTCTATTTAGCTTTAGTTTAAATTAATTTGATTGTTCATTTTGGACCCAAGGGCGGTCTTTATTTTCTGTATCCCTCCTGAGTTGGGAAGTGGTTGCAAATAATTGTGGTTTAATAAAAGAGGATTTTAAATACCTTTAAAGTGCAGTCCTTCTACCACTTAATCACAATATTCTACCACAGAACATAGCTGCATTCAGCTCCCTGTTCAAGATCAGGACTCAGTTACTTTAAGGAGTTTCCCAAAGATGTTTGCCAAGAATATGTACCGAACACTCAGTCCTGACAAGATAACAAAGCTTCACAAACTAACAGAGTTGGCCCTTATATAAGATCACAGGTGGATACTAATACGCACTACAATACGGCCGAATAGCAGTAAGATTAGAACTTTAGCAACAACGTGGCCGGAGGCAGAACGCGCTGTTCTAGGCTATTCTAGTGAAGTGACCTAGACTTCATTTTAAATATTTGTTTCTACCTCAATTACATAAAGCGTAATTCTAAAAATTTATTGTAGCAGGAAATCGTAGGTGGGAAACGAAAAAGTAAAGGAAAGGCTTGTTCAAAAATAAAAATTACTATTAGAAAATTTAAATAAATCCCTCTAATGTAATTAAAACCAAAGAACAATCTATCCTTATCTCTCCTAGAAATTTAATTTCCGTTTGTGAAGCTTATAAATGACATAGGTTTTATAGCATGGGTATTTTTAAGTACTGATAATGAATTTTTCAGTTCGTGAATTATAATTTTAATTATAAAATTAAATTTTTTTGTTATTGGAGATTAATTTATAAAATTCCTGCTATCTTTTTACTTCCTTGTACGAAGTAGTAAAAGGAAGTATTGTAATCGCGAAAAATTTCGGGTATCATATTTCAACAAAAATATCCATTTTGACACCTATCGAATGCAATTTAACGATGTTTTTGCGTGACATCTGTACGTAATGACACAATAAAGGATTTATTTTCCCCAAAAAATTTTAAAAACAGATTTAAAATGGATTCTGAGGAGATTTTGTTTCGTGGCGTCTGTACGTACGTACTTCTTTTGTATGTATGTATGCAGTATAACTCAAAAACGAGTAGCCTCAGAACGTTGAAATTTTGCATATACGACTGCTATAACATGTAGATGTGCACCTCCCTTTTCGACTGCAATCGGCCGCACCAGACGTAAATATCGCAACAACAAAGGTAACGCCTTCTTTTATTATTGCGAAATAAATTATGTTTAAGTCATTCTGGAATTTATTCGAGGAAATAAATGTTTAAGATTTACTTCGTAATTTTTAATATAGATATTTTGAGTGTTTATGCATTTTGCATTTTTACCTTGTCGTGAAGTGAGAACTGAATTAGTTGAATCAGAAATACTGAATTGTGTGTGAAAACCTGTTTCTTTCTTTCTTTTTTTGTTTGTTTGTTTGTTTAATTTCTTTTATATATCGTTTTAGATTTATTATAGTATTTGAATAGAACATGTAGCAACGATTAGATAATTCTTCAGATGATATACATAATTTGTGTGCATTCTGAGTTAAAAAACGAATGAGATGTAACATAGTTATAAGCGAACCTAGCGCCAGAGTGTCGTTATGGGAAACAAATATAGTGAATTTTAAAGAATTCATTTATTCTGTTGTGGTTTATGCGCTATCGACGAAGTAGATTTAATCCAATCCAGTAAGTTTAAATGAAATGCAAGAAAAATGCGTATAATTTAATATTCCGTACAAGGAAGTCACGTGGTTCATACATAAGAATTTTTATTCTATAAACGATGTTAAACTCGCAATATTTTTCAAAATTTCAAAATTTAAAAGATACTTTATAGACACACTGTTGATATGAATCTCTGGAAAGAAGGTTGAGGTAGTTTGGTATCGGCGTTAGGAAGTTTTTTCATTTATTCTTATTTGCTTCATAAATCCTAGTATTTCTAAAGCGAAACCAGATTGCAAATGTTATGCTTTTCATAAACTACTTTTACATATCTCGGCACATTTTGGGTACAATTTTCTATTTCTTAATAATTACACTTTTATATAAAATGTAGCACTAAAATCATTAGGCTTGGAATCCTCGAATCGTAATACACAATTACGAAAGGCTTTAAAAATATGAAACTGAAATTTTCGTACATCTTGTCTCTTTTATTCTCAGAATAAAATTCGCTTTTCCATCGGAACATTTTCCTCGATAATAATCCTACAATAAATTTCAGGATACCCTTACAAAACGATAAAACGTGCAAAGGAAATATTTGGTTTTAAACGCAATCTAATTTTATTTTATATCTATCACAGAATGGCAACAATAGCAAAAAGCGGAGCTTTGGATTCTCGGAATTTTTATTTTACCTTCCTATTTCTTCCACATCAGTGGCAATCATTACTAGAGTTGTAGAGCACATCTTGCTGCAATCAGAGGAAGGCAGCTTCCGGTGTCATCTTCTTAACTGCAACCGTGCGTGAATGACCATTTACGAATGCAAATGAAAGCCTCTGATACGCAGACTTATTATTTCGAGAAGATTAAAAAAAAGAGCGGGGAATAAAAAGCGAAAATTACACAGGATGATATACGCGGACTGCAATTAGACAGCAGAACAAATGGATCTCCGTGCCCGGGGAGGGGGAAGGAGAACTTATGATGTAACATCTAAAGGCGAAAAAGAGTACGATTAACAAAAAAAAAAAAAACGCATTGCTTTTGAACGAAACAAAAAGTAAATGGGTTTTAGCTGCTCTAAATCATTATTTCTCGTCTATTTTTCACTTCAAAATTTAAAGTTTAATTCACATTTTGCAAAACGTGATTTTTGTAATCCTGTTAATGAAAATAAGGATAAAATTTCATGAGTGTTAAATAATTAGGCTTAAAATCATCAAGCATAGCTCGAACTTATATAAATATACCAGAAAAATTCTGTGCAATTATGGTTGTCGTGAGAAATTAATGCTTGTTTTAAAATTTATTTTTGAGTTTTGCTTAATTTAAAATTTATGTTTGAGTTTTGCCTAAAACTTCGGGCCTTTTATTATTTAAACAAATGCAGATTTACACAAAATTCCAATTTTTAAATAAATATATAAGCAATATGCAACAATTATCAGTAGTTCTAATCAAGCAATAGATTACAAGGAAAAAACGTTTGATGTGTACACCACATGACTTCCTTTACGGAATATTAAACTATACGCAATTTTTGCTGCATTTCATTTAAACGTCCTTCCTCGAATTTCATTAGAGATATATTTCTCATTCAATTAATTCAGTCCTCACATCGCGGCAAGGCAAAAATACATAAAAACTCAAAATATCTATATTAAAAATTGAAAGATATAGAAAAACATAAAACCTCAAATACGGTTAAACAATAGAAAAAAAATTTTTACAATTAAAATTACAGTTTCTACGCAAAAACAAGCAGTTCGTCCAGCGGACAAGAAGGCAGATTTTTCCGTGCACAAAACTGAAGGTTTACTTTTGTTCTCACTCGGCAAAAAGACACTGAAGGCGTAGAAACTGACATAATTTGTTGTAGACGCTGTGCTGAGTCAATATCTGGGATGATTTAATAACTTAAATGATAATTCTAGAATGGATTAAGAATGATTTAATTCAAAATAATAAAAGAAGACTTTACTTTGTTTTCACGAAGCTTAGTTTCTCTAGATTGTTAACAAAACCACTATTCTGCTAAGTTTCAAATTTAAACAAATGTGGCTGCTATGGTAAAAAAAATTAGGCTTAGCCGTACTTAAAAAGCTTTTAAATTGTTGATAATTCTACAACTATAACATGCAGGTTAACAATTGGCATAAAAACCTTAACTGGAAGACATAAACAACATAATTCAATCATTTTTAAGGCAAAAAATGCACAATTTACAATATATAATATCCACAAAATTGCCGCTGTGGACGGTCACCACACATGAGCAGCTGAAGTTTACCGCGAATGATCCAAATTTAGGAACCCATAAGAATAAAGAAATTGTGCTCAGTGAGCAGTGTATTAGAGTGGATATATGTATACATACATATATTTTTATACGTTTGGGGAGGCCAATTGCAACCAAATTAGGAGGTGAACATCTACATGTCATGGCAGTCCTATATTTTACCTTACATACAGATGCCACGCAAAAACATCATTAAATTGCATTCGATAGCGGTCAAAATGTATATTTTCGTTGAAATATAGTACCCGGAATTTTTCGTGATTACGATACTTTCTTTACTAAGCATAAGGAAGTAAAAACCAAATACTGTCTTGTGTGACGAAATTTAACTGGGAAATCTCTAAAAACAATTGGATCGCATTTATATTTTACCTGTAGAAAAAGACGATGATTCTCATGTACTCTGTTCACAGAATTCCGTATGCAGCCTTTAGTTTCGCAGCTGTTGTTTGTAAATACTTGCATCTTAGAAGAGTGTTTTAAATGACGCAAATATTCATATTTCGGGTTTTTTAGAATTAAATAATTAATTTCATAAAAATTACGAAATCTAATTTTTAAACAGCCTTATAGTCATATTAAGTATAATTAGTCCAAAGGGGCTTTGTCCCTGAAGGACTATTGCTTTCGTTTTGCGATTTTGCGTCGGAAACATTAAAAGTCTGTATCATACATATCACCACAAAATATTGCAGCCCTGTATTATATTTAAAGAAATTAAATAATGAAGAATGTGCATAAATTTATACATGTTTCTCGCATTGTGATAAAGCGACGGTACCTAAAACCATTGAATTTTGAATGCCGTAATCCTGCTGCGAATATAGGCATCTGGAAGCCCAAATTTGAAATTTGGAATTTGTTTTATTAACGATTTCATATTTTGTAAAACTTTAACGAATTTTTGATTAACAAACTCGAGGATTTCAAAGCGGGCAATGGCAACGTTGTACAGAAAAAAAAAACATTTTTATCTGCAGCGCGTGAGACTGTGTGTAGGAAATTCTAAAGATATGCTCAGTTTAAAATTATTTTGCGATATTGTTCTTTAACTTAATTTTATGGTTTAAATGCGAAGAACATGATATTCAATAAATAAAAGTAACATACAAAATGTTTTAAAAAACGCCCCTTTGGACGTAATTTAAAATCTGAAACCTTTCAGATTTTTATCTTTAATTTTTTTTTATATTCCTTCTGAAATATAAAGCACGAAACCTCTGCGACCCTAAAGACGAAAACTAATTTAGATATTTAATGTTTGATATTATATTCAGGAATCGTATACAAACTGAAGAACGGAATGTTTGCATTTATACGGGACCGGCGACAGAGCCGGTGCAGTCACACTGTGGGAGGCAGAATTTAGGGGCTGCAAAACTTTTAAAATTGAGGAAGGAACCGGGCGGCAGAATTTGTGGTGGGCGGCAAAAAGATTAACGCTTGTCCTGCATTTATATGCGACTAAAAATAAAATATCAGTTTAGAGAAACGTTTCTGATATTAACAGATTAAATGCCTAGCATTGTTTTGCAGACCATCGCGAAAAGTACTGAAACATATAATTTTTTACAAAAAGTAGTTCTTATTTGCAGAATCTTAGAGAATTCGTATTCTAGAAAGTAGCGTCTGTAGTGTCTGAGTGAAAGTAGTGTACTGACAGAAAATTCATAATATTATTTGTAAAAATAAAAAATGAAAAGTATTTCTAGTTTAATAAATCATCTATATAATTAGTAAATTGTGATTCTAAACTAATAATATTGCATAAGATTACATTTTTAGTATTTTCAAAGTTATAAATTACTTGAGTGAAAATTCTTTTGGCGTACAGTGTGTAAGAAAGTTATAAGTTAAATATCGCTGTGTAACAGAATGTTATTGAAAAACGACACTGAAAGATATTAAAGGGAAAAGGAACAAATTTCGAATGATTCTAATTTATTTTTTAATCAACACCTAAAAGCAACCCAGAAAAGATCCCAAAAGTGCTAAAAAAATGGGTATATAAAGATTATCAAGCAGAAAAGGCATACACACATATACACTCATGTCCATAAATTAAGGATAATGCAAAATCAGGAAAAAAAGAGTTAGAAGCAAAACAAATTTGACTTATTTGTAAAGCTTATTTAAAAGATGCTGTATGTTTGATATTATTAAAAAAATTTTTGATTTTTTCTCCCTGGAGCAAATTACAAAAAAAAAACTATTTACAAAAAACCAATATTACATGGTTGGTATGATTGTTAATACATTGCATGTCTCCCAGACGATGCAATACAGTCCACACAACGCCTAGGCGTGCTGAGTATCAAATTATCTATCTGATTTTGGGGGATATTGCATCGCTCAAAAGGCAATGCTCTCCGAAGTTGCGGTAGACATGTAGGAGGAGGTTGGCGGGCTGCAACTCGTTAGCCAAGCATGTCCCACACGTGCTCTACTGGATTCAAGTCCGGTGAGAATGCTGGCCAGTCCATACGGGTGATATACTCCGATTGAAGGCATTCACTTACAATGTTTGCACGATGAGGACGGGCGTTGTCATCCATAAACACAAATTGTGCGCCCATGCCGCCCCGATACAAACGTACATGTTGTTCCAGAATGACGTCCCAATAGATTTGGCTTGTCATGGTTCCAATTTGAACGTGCAGGTCAGTTCTGGAACCCAGAATAATTCCACCCCAAACGAGCCCTCCTGCACCACCGTAACGGTTTCGTTCAATGATGTTTTCTTGGTGTTAACGGGTATCTGGAGCTCTCCATGTGAAAGTCCGGCGAGAATCAGACTGCAAGCTAAACCTAGACTCGTCGGAAAACATCACACAAGCCCACTGTTGCGGTGTCCACAATGCATGCTCTCTACTCCAGGCTAACCGCAGGCGACAGTGAGTTGCAGTAAATGGAACGCATCTGACAGGTCTACGAGCATATAGACCAATCTGCCAATCAATAGCATCTGCACACGGTCTGCCTTGAAATTGTCGTAACACTGGATGACGAGACAGGTCTGAGGCTGTGTTTCGCCTGTTTCTTTTGGCAGTAACTGCCAGATACCGGTCCTCGTTCGGCGTTGTAACTCTGGGGCGACCAGTGCTGTAACATCTACTCACATTACCATCATCTTGGAATTGTTGCCAAAGCCTGGAGATGACACTCTGGGCAATTCCGAGTTCGTCTGATACTTCCAGTTGGGTACGTCCACATTCCAGACGGCCGATAATTCTACCACGTAAAAAATCATCCAAATGCGTCCTTTGTGTCATAACTATTCGGTTATTGCACTGAAATGCTTATAAAGCGCCTGCGAACAATTTTACTTCTTTGCCTGTATTCCTTATATATCACTCTCTTACACTCTCGTCATTGTGACGTGCCATCCGTGTCATCTGGTTACTTCCTGAAATTTGCATATGATTCTTGAAGATGTGTGTAGTGATTTTACAGGTGATATATTTATTTTAGAGTTCGATTTCCGCGTGACTCCGAATTATCCTTAATTTATGGACATGAGTGTATATAAGAGTATCACATGTTTTTAAACAAAAGTATCCCGATGTTATTTCCGCTCAGTATGCCGCTTAGAAATTTATCAATTATAGACAGAATAGCAAAAAATTTAGAACTTAATTCACAAAGACGTGAAAGAAATGAAATTCAAAACTAGTAAAATCCCCAAATTTCCGTTTTGTATTTATATATATAATGCTGTAAATTTTTTCTTGACTATACTTCTATTAACAAAGGGCCTACCCTTTTTTAAGTCGCCATGATAAGCCCATGACGTGAAAATTTCTTTCATTTCTAACATTTGTTTCTTTTTTTTTTTTTTTTTTTTTTTTTTTTATCTTTTCTAACTTGCATTATTATAATGCTTTCCAATTCTAAAAAAAGAGAAAATTACTTACTTTACATTCACATTTTGGGAGATTTCAAATTTTTCATTGCTAATTTATATCGCCAGTGGCGTAAAACAGGCAACCATCAGTGTCTACGTTTTGCTTTTGAATTGCTGTATTTTGTTCTTTTGTACTTCTAGTGATAAGTTCAAAAACTTTTTATAAGCTGTTAATTTTTAACATATTTTGCAAAATATTACGTTTTAATTTGACTTTTAATGTTAGCAAATTGTGTATATTGTGCTTTTTTGGACATTCAATTTATTTCATTTGAAGGAAAGGCTACTGCGCCGGAGAGGCGTTCAGAATTTCGAATGAACTATTTTAATTAAATAATTTAAGGTGGTGGTTCATCAGTTAATTTCGGATGCACAGAAACGCAGTGTTTTCCTAGGAGGAGGGATTTATTTGAATATGATTTACCTCCTCTTGATAACATTGAATTGTATTCCTCTTCCTATTA
>KK116218.1:63222-114489 GCA_000611955.2 Stegodyphus mimosarum
ATATATGAATTATATATATATATATATTAACAAATCTGTTTTACTTTGGGCTAGGGAGCCCCCATTTCGTTATGGTATTCCTAATAGTACATTTGACTAACAGTATTTCAGATATTTACTAGGCGACTGTAAAATTCCATCTAACGTTTTTAGGTTTCAATATTGTATTTATCAATATTGCTTTCATTTTTATTTTACAAACCAAATAATTCTATTCAATTGCAGCAATATTAAAAATTTTACTTCGTACATAGAATTTCGACTTCTAAAATATGTCTTTTTAATTCTTTATGCCCTTTCTAAATGGACCCTTGGACAATTAATTACTTCATTTAAGTTTTTATGTTTATTAGCCAGATATGGCATTCTTTCTTAACTTTAATTGGTTTTCTATAATTGAATTTTTCTTTAAACATGATTCCGTTTTAAAATTTCTAAATATCTTTCTTCCCATGTTCACTTCCTTTGCTTTTAGTTATGTGTCTCGTAACAGGTCAATTTTCCTATTCAAGCCTTTATCAGAGGTTCCAAACCTTTTTTTTTTGCCGTATGCACCCCTTTCAACATTGTTAGAAGATCATTTCCCCCTCCCTTTATTCCAAAACTTGAAAAATGCATATATATGTTACCGTGAAAGACCGAAATTGGAATGTCGACTTTCACCGGAGAATGTCAAAATTCACCAAATATGTCGGTGAAAGATCGAATATAACATTGCATTCTTGTACATTCGGACCCTCACCGGTGTATGTCGACCATCACAGATATGCTCTGGTGTAGGTCGAAAAGAGAAGCGACTGGCTGTTTCCCATAAATGCAGTTGTAAAAGCAAGGGCCTCTTGTGCAATTCAAAGTCTCATAATAGTTTAAGTTGTTGCAATGAATCATTATTTGAATCGCCTAATTTAGTAAGTTTTTTATTACTATTATTTTATTTTCTCATTTACTACGTACTGTATAATTAAGTAAGTTTTTTAACTTCTAGTATTTTCCTTTCTCATTTTGAATGTATTGTGTGTTTTAAGTACTTGTGTGTTTTTTCGCGACTGAATTACGGAGAAGAAAATATAATATTCTCATATATTCAACATTTACCCTGTCGACATTCACTGGTGTAAGTCAGAAATAAGAGTATTTGGAAAATATTTCGGGCGTACACCAAGCGACTACATGAATGTTGACATTCACCGGTGAAAGTCGACATTCTCCAGATTTCGGTGTTTCACCGTAACATAAATACTACGTAATTTAAACAAAGTAAGCTCAAAGTCAAAACCCAAATATGCGCTGCAAGCTCCAGTGTATAGAGAGAGGGTGGATGAGAATTAACTCCCTACTGAAAATTGTTTATAACGTTTTTAACACGTAACGAATTTTTATGAAGCAGAAAACATTTTTCCTCCCAATATAGAATTTCTTACACGATATCTCATTTATGTCATTGCAGGTATCAGTGTCGGGTTCCGTTGGCCTCCTGGTACCAAATATGGAGGTTCATGGTGAAAGTATAGAGATGTTGGCGACGTGTGAAAGGACCTTTTGCCGTGGCAGAGGCAAAAACCATAAGGAATTGCCAAGCGAAGCTAAAGGACACATGTCCTGCATTAAGAGCCATTCACATTGGGGTTTATATGAGCTAACGGAATCAGTTCTATGTGTCGACTAACTCCGCTATGTATCAAGTTCAGATTTTTCAACTGTCTTCGCTATGAGGAAAAACAGATTTTGGAACTGCGTCAGATATGCTAAATGTCTCCGTTAGCTTAGATAATCCCCAGTGTGAACGGCCCATTAGATTTTAGGAGATACGGTCGCCCCTGAACATCCAGGACGGATGAAAATATGCAAGTGGTTCAGGAAAAGTTCTCCTGAAGTCGTCAGTGCTACGAAGGAGCATGTTGCAATAGAAACTCAAAAAATTGTTTTCTAAATTCTAAATTACGTAACGTAAGTTTAATGTATGATATCCTACGGTTATGAGGTCCCATATAATTACTTTTATTACATTTGAAATCATTCCCCCCCCCAAAAAAAAAATGCTAAATTTAACATATTTTAATATAAAATCGAACTTTAATTTCACCTTGACCCACAAGCGGCTAAAACTAATTTTTATTTCATCATTTAACGTTTCTACCTATTTCTCTGTTTGTCTGCACTTTATAACAATAGTCATTTTTCTTACTTTCCTTGTCTATTCTGCTGTAGAATATAACACAAAAATTTTTAGACGTATTATGAGTACCTTTACTATGAAGTATTAAGAAAAAGAGACGAAAGTAGCTTACAATCTATTGAAAGCCGGGTTCTGTGCTTAAAAGGAAAACCACCCTACTTTTTGAAACATGAGTAACATGTTTGAATAGCATCTCCTAAACTATGGATTTTATTTACAGCTCGAAATAAAAGGAAAAGTGTATAGAGGGGAAAAACGAATCACGTGAAAAGAATCGGTCTATCACGTCGTTCCATCGCCAATGCAATGTGTGAGATGAAATAATCACTGCCCAGCTATAATCATCGCAGTCTTCTGTAGTGCCAATTAAAGAAGAAAGGCGCATTTTCTTAATTAGCCGCTCCTTTTCGCCGCGTGTGAACTGGGTCACAGCTGTACGTTCATTGGAATGAATGAAGTGCCAGAACGTACGAGGGCAAAGAAATTATTCAACATGCACAGTAGCCAAGGAGATACAACAAGAATAAGTTAAAAAACGGTCACGTTTTACAAAGAGACGGGTTTGTTTGCCGATATAAGGTGGACTTGATTGGAGGAGTGATGGAGTGGAAGGATGACGCAATGCACACTCATCTCCCGAAAATAGATACATTGTAACCTTCTGCTGCAACTGGGATTCCAAGATTGGCATCTGATATTTGGTTTATTACCATGGGCGTAACATGGTAATTTTTTTTTATTGAGAGAGGTTTTTGTGCTCGGATAACATACAGCAAAATTTGTTTTACTTGTTAATATTTATAAATGCCTGAAGATAAGAACACCTTAAAGGTAAACTGCATAATCTATTGCTTATATTGCTATAAATAGATATTGCATGAGAGGTAATGGGAGATTCCAAATTTTAACAAAATATAAAACATAACCATTTCTTTTCTATTCAGGATTTACCTATTGCACAATTGACGTCCGTAAGCGCGTAAGGTATTTTAACTCTTGCACAAAAATATTTCTATAAAATTAACTTGGACCATTTCCACATTATAATAATAAATAATTCCAAAAAAATAACATATATTTAGGCTGTATATTTTTTTATTACTCTTCATTAGCCTAAAAAAGAGGAAGAAATGAATGAAGAACGAGATTAAGCCCTGATTCCTAGGTCCATTGCAGTTAAATTCCAATAGTTAGTATATGTAAAAAATTATCAAAAAGAGGTCTAATTTAGAGCTATAAAAAGATCCATAGACAGCCTGATGTAGTAAAATTTTTCAAACTACAGAGACTTGAATGGGTTGATCATCTGCCCAGAATACATGAAGAAGAGTGTTGTAAAAAACTCTTTTTAGTAAAGCCCGTGGCAACCAGATCTCAGGTTAGACCCCAGGTAAGATGGATCGAATGTGTTGAAAATGACCTCCATACTAAAGGTCAAAAAATGAAAAACGATTGCCCAAAGCAGAGATGCCAGGAGAAAATTTCTGGAGGGCTACCTTGAGCGGTCGAGCCAATGGAGAAGATAAAAAATTATCAATGTGCAAAATCTTATTCGAATTTTCTTATTACATTATTCTGATCCTAACAGAATACAAGATGCAATTACAATATGCAAGGTATTTCCTATCAAACATTCAAAACCTATCAAACAGACAGCTATAAAACAAATAATTTTAGTGGCATTATATATGAATTTGTAAGCTGTAGTTTTTTCTTTTAGCCCAAATGAACGTTAGCTTAAAAGGCTATTATTCTCAAAATGGCATTTTGGGTCGAATCACTTTCCAAATTGTTGCCACCAAATATTATCGCCCTGCATTAAAAAGCGTAAATAATGAAGAATCTGTATGGATATATGTGTGTTTCTTACACTGTGAAAAAACAGCGGTACCTACAGTCATCAAATTTTGAATAACATAGTCCTCCACCCGAACATAGCCGCCTGGAAGTCCGAATTTGGAATTTGTTTTACTATTTATTTCATGTTTTGTAAAACTAATGAATTTTGATTAACAAATTCAAAGACTTGAAAGTGAACAGTGGCAACATTGTAAGGGAAAAAAACATTTTTATTTCTAAATCGCGAGACTGTGCATCGTAAATTCTAAATATATGCTCTTTATAAATATTTTGTGATATTGTTGTTGAATTGAATTTTATGACGAAAAACAATGATATTTAATAAGTAAAGGTAACACACAAAACTTAAAAAAAGTTCCTTTGGGCGTAATATAAAAGTTATTGTAACATGAAATGCTAGAAATAGAAGAAGCTCTGCTGGAAAAATAGATTACAGGAACAAGTCTATTTAACATATTATTGAGTGCGTGCGGGTTCGTAATAGACTGAATGCACAAGGGACCGATGATGCTTGACAAAATTTATTTATACCAAAAGAAACATTACAGGTCTGCAACTTTCCACAAAGATACTCGTACAGCTCTTTTCAGTATCACAGAACACAATCAGTAGTTATACTTCAAATTACTAACACAACGTAATGCAAAAAAGAGCGAAGCTCTCTCGGAGATATCTCAATGCTCTGTAGTTGACTGTGATGGAAAAACTGAGATCCTATACTGTCTCCTGTCTTATATAACTTTCCCCCGGCCGCCGAGAAATCTCTAGTATCTTCCATTTTTCGAAGTTACTGGAAGTATATACATAAAAAACGTTAAACTTACATATAAGGCCCGGATGCGGTTATAGTTATATATAGGCATCAACTACAGTTATTCAATTACGATATCAATTGGTTACACAGGGACCTGACGAAAATGTCGCCAGAATTGACGATTTGAGGCAATTTCTCGCCAGATTACCGACAAAAATTAGTGGCCAAAACTATCACCAGCTTGGCAATACTTTGCCAATTTAGCGAGATATACAAAAACCATTACTACAACTTAACTATAATTTCACTAAAATTATTTACATATATACAGAAATTAGTAACAGCGTAATTATTTCCCTGACATCGCACCTTGAGTCTGCATGACACGAGATATTCAGCCCTCAAGGAAAGCAAAAACATTGTATCACATCAACGTAAGAAGTAATTTACTACAGTTCTCCAATTCAGAATCAAAAGGGAAAGTTTTTGGAACAAAACCCACGAATGCATTCATTCCCAGACAGCAAGCCTACTTCATTTTATCTTAATAAATAACTTAATCTAACCTTTGAATCTAAACACGATGTACTTCAGCTTATTTAAAATTCCTTAAGGTTTATCATTAGATATATAAATATTATGAATGAATGCCGTTGTGTTATTCTCGCCATTAGATTTGCCACGTCGATATCAGGTCTGAGACAGCTTGCGCGCATTCTGTTTGTGTAGCGTTTGGGCCAAGTAGATAAAAGGGTCTTTTACACCCTTCTCCCAAATCTCTGTGGTAAGGCATAGCGATAACCCGCTTTCGTCTCTTACTTTATGTTACCAAACAGGGTGAGACTCTACAATCTTACATTCTCGTAAAAAGTATTCGAACATAATAGCAGAAATAAGGGTAGTACCTGATCAAATCTTTTCGATGTCATGTAGTCAGGTGACAGGTGAGAGCGGATTCGGACACCCGTGTGGCCTACTAGGAGTAATCGGGTATCGTCCGGTGCCCCAGAAACGCGGCGTCAGGAGCTCAATAGAAATTTTAGTTGATGCTGCATCCTGAAATTTGATCATTTTAAACTGAGATTTTACCATTTTACACAATACAATAATTGTATACTGAGGCACACACTTCTCCGTTTACATAAATATTATGCACTAATAATTAAACATTACCGTGGTGCATTTTATGTGCACCTAGGTTTAAACACTGGGAATATACTGTTACAATAATATTTGTTCCACACATGCGTGTATATCATGACACATGTCCTACACATGCGTATATATCATATTTCTAATAACGTTAAATATCATATATGCATAATATAAATAAATAAACACACATACACACAAATAAGTTACCTGGTGCATTTTACATATATAGTTGCTGTGTTCATATATAGTTGCATATATAGAGTGTTCGTGTACAGGGTTCCATCATACACCAAATAGCACCTAACATGTCGCACAAGAGCACTAGTACCATACAACGAAACATCCAGGAGTAAGACAGTTAGTACTGAAGACTGCGCAGATATCAGTAGGGCACTAGGTGACATGACAAAGGTCCTGTCCCAAAACCTACAATTTTTCCATTATGAGTTTAAATTTTTTCAGTAGAGCAGGCTGCTTAATGAAGAAAGTGAATGGTGCATCATCAACTGGCAGCCGCATGCACCACGCGTATGTGAGTAGGCATGATGTTATGTAATGGTCTGGAGTACTAGCCTCGTCACACACACACAGATTAGATGAGACAAATCACCTTTTACAGAAATACTCTGGGAAGAGACCGTGGTCCGTTACAAATCTTGTTGCAAAGGGTGCCGAGATAAGTGTCGATCAATGGAAACTTTATAGTAAAGTACATGGGCTTTTCTGCCTTGAGTAACTGCATCCCATTCCTCTTGCCATTGTTTTAATGCCTTCTCCGAGATCTGTCTATTGAGATAATATCTAGGTAGCAGAATGGACACAGGCTGAGCACTGATGTTTCTTGCTGCTTCTTTGGTGAGTTCATCGGCTTCATCATTCCCTTGGTACCCAGCATTTGCCTTTATCCATGAGATATGATTAGTCCGACTTTCGCTTTTTCTAAATAAACCCTGAAGCTATCGGAGTAGAGAGATGGTAGGGATTACGGATTCCATAAATAGGCTGTCTGTGAAGATGCGGAATGTGTGCCCATCATATTGTTCTCTCGCTGCGATGTTCTCCCTAATTGAGGCCACTTCAGCTTGACCATTTACACTGCATCCATCTCCTCCATCGAGTTTGGGACCGTCTGTATATATGCAAATTGCATTTTCCAAAATATTTTGCCTATTGAGCATTATTGGGCATGGATACCCGCTGCATGATGCGCTGGATGGACATTAAATACCATATAGTCAGACAGAAATATCATACTGTAGGAAATACAGAATAATAATCCATGGTCGTATGATTTAATTTTTTCATTATGCTACCCGACCGCTGATACAGGGACGTAACTTGAGGATTCTCTCTAAGTCTAAAGAAGGTCTTGAGAAATGTACTGTGCTTTTAGAAAATCTTTAGTAAATCTATTGCAATAAGTATATACCGAAGAAACTGCTATGCTAATGAAAAACCTGAAACCTTTTGAATGGGATTAGAATAAAAAAATTCTGTTAATGGAAAAGTAGAGAAAATCTTGATCAATTCATGATCTTTATATTGCTTCAAAAAAATGGTACAATAAAGGTAACCATCTAACAAACAAATAAAAACTGTTTCGTGATCACAATTAAGTACAGTTGATGGGAGACGGAGACACCATCATTCTACCAAGAGTTTAGGTGGTATTGTCTCGCGTCCCCTTATATATTTAGCACTGGGAGATACATCAAATAACATTGTAGGATATTGTAGCCGTCGTGGCTCAGGACATAATTATTACGCCGTTTTATGAACTCAAATTACTTTATAAGAAGAACATACACTTACAATAGCGCACATTAGAAATACACTTTACACATTTTACAGAAATTTACAAACGTAAATTGCGCGCCATCCAAGTACAGTAGTAGTACAGAAAATTAAACTTCTAGAAACAAACTTGGTGAATATTAAATTCTTACTTCAGACACTATTCTTGCTGTGTTCTTATTGTAATGTATGTATAATGTTAATGTGTGTTTAATGTATGCTGATGTATATTCATGTTTATTTATTGCGTTATGAACAGGCCAAGCCTAAGCAGTCTAAAACTGTATGAATGTCACCCATTCTGTAGTATATCTGATATCCTGAGTAACAAGTAAGCCAATGTAATATGTATATCTTGATGTATCTCCATGCCCTTGTTTCGCCCAGTATATTTATTAATTGCTTAATCAATAAATACTGGGCCCGGGCAGTTGGAGAGGATGATTTCCCGGGGGGCACTTTGGTCAGCACGAATGCCCTCTGGATGGACTAAATGCTGGTTCTGAGCATCTTGTGCGAGGCGCCTGTGTGACGCCTCCCTCTACTAGCCTGCTTTGGATAAAGATGGACGTGGTGCTGTACTGATTAACCGTTATGGTAAAGGGACAGTGCCCACGTCCTCCGTCGCTTATCGCTTATTAACCCTACCCCCCAAATAAAAGTTAAATATTTTTTTAAAAGGTTATATTACGAGATACAGGTTTTCTGCGAGTTTTGCAATCTTCTCGATAATCTAGGTGATCCTTACTGCCAGATGGTGTTGCTTTACCATCATAAACTTGCAGAAGGCTTGTGCATTGTTACTGGGTATTTTAAGCTGGTGTTCTCTGGTAAGTGGGCAAATGATAAGATTATGGTCTGGGGTACCAGTTTCATTTGGAAAGGGGCCATTTCTTTATGCCACTGGGTATTTTAAGGTGGTATTCTTTGGAAAGTGGGCAAATGATAAGATTATGGTCTGGGGTACCAATTTCATTGGGAAAGGGGCCATTTCTTTATGCCACTGGGTATTTTAAGGTGGTATTCTCTGGCAAGTGGGCAAATGGTAAGAAAAATGGTCTGGAGTTACCAATTTCATTCTAGAAAGGGACCATTTCCATATGCCACTTGGTATTTTAAGGTGGTATTCTCTGGTAAGCGATCAAATGGTAAGATAATGGTCTGAGATACCATGTCTTGAAATAAATCGCGTTAAATTGCGGGCAAGTGATGTTACGTTTGTCGTCTGCTTGTGTGATGTAGTAGTATGTACGGATCTTGTTCATATTCACTCATTCTGTTTGCCTTTTGACTTGTGCCTTGCTTTCAGTTGCTTCTTCAAGTATGAGCATGGCCAAAGTGCTGGTTGGAAATAATGAATACTTCTCGATGTTGCTTCGTTGGCTCCCAGCACGCGCTTTCACCCAGCAGAGTATGATGTTATGATGTTGATGCATTCGTAAGTCTCTCTGGATTTGCATAATTATAGCGGATGTGTGGTGATGTCTACATCGCTGGACTAATTATCAAATTTTTAATAGAATATGGAAATATTCTACCGAATGATATTTGAATTTACTGCAAATATGAAGCAACTTAATAATTTTCAATAAATCGAAGAAATATGGACTTTTAATAACAGTAGTGGCATAAAGAAAATTACACTAAGTGAATTGTTTGCTAGTCAAAATTTCTAAGTCTTAACAGCACACTGCAAAATTTTTTAAAGGAAAGAAACACGTATACCTTTTCTCTCTTTTTTTCAGAAAAGCGGTAGAGTTGCGGGAAGAATATAAAATATTCCTTGTCTACTAATGCTTAACAATTCATTGCTAAACGCGTCTGAATTGTTTACATATTATTGAATATTAAATCTTACACTGATCTTCAGCTTACTGAGTGATCTCATCATCATGAGTGATCCATCTTATACTTATTTTCATTTTCATAAACATTCTGAGAAGTAAAAGAAGAGCTAGTTCTTGAAAAGTAAATTCTTTTACGTCTGTAAATGTCCAGTCTAGACTATTCGCTCAGCTTTTTATAAATAAATATTGGGCTTAAATATGCGAAAACAGGTTTTCTTCTAACTAGAAGCAAGTTAACCTTTAAATGGTAAAAAATGTACCTGGTAATATATGGCATTCAAAAAAGTTGAATAAATAATCAGAAATGTTTAAAGAGTAACATTTTAGCAATAATTACAAAGAATTCCAAAACCAGAATCAACCCAGAAATATAAATTAGATTCAAAATTCAGACTTCTTTTCTGTTTCTCTCTTTTTTTTTAACCTGAGCCGTTCTTAGGAAAATTGTCTTCATGCTGATGGATTGAATTTACATAACTGGTTGCAAATACTTATGATTTATACACCCGCCCTCACAAATGTTAACCTTGCTTAGCCTTAAGCGTACGAAGTAAATATTTCTTTAGTGTTGATTAATGAATGTTAGTGTTAGTTAAGAATAAGACATGGTACCACATGAGTTAGAATCCGTTGGTGGTTATGGAAGAATGAAGGCTATTTAATTGGGGTCGACCAGAAGTTTGTGATATCGCGATCCTTCTTCTTATATTGAATATTAAGTCATCAAAAAAAGTTATGATTAACGCTTTCTGATGGGAATCATATAGTGTTTCTAGATTCCCTATCTAGTGTTTCTAAATCTGTGGCAGCGGATCAAAAATGGTCCTCGAAACCTGCCCTTGTGTCTTCCTTGGTGTCCAAATAAATAAATAAAAAGTTGTAAGGTATTTCTCGCTCCTTTCAGCATGCCTTCGTGGTGTAACGGTAGCATAATCGATGCGTATTCGAGAGGTCCAGGTTCAAATTCCGGCGAGGGCGCTGCTCATTTTTCACATCTTCTGGGTTAAAAATAACCTAATGACTACAGTAGCGCTTGTTGTGTAGCAATTTCACGTAACACTTAATTATTTAAGTTTGACTTAAGATTTAATTTTCGTTATTCTAAATTTATGCTACACAACGTTATTTTATTTAATATCTTGTATTTATATTTGCTTTAGTTTAATTTTAATTAGGGGTTTTGGTACTTTAAGATTTGTACGTTTCTTCCACTGGTTACTCGTAAACGGGTTGAAACAGACAATGGAATTAGGTGCTTTCCTACGTAATAAACTTGATTTAAAATTACTTAACTTAGGTTGATTATCATTTAACTTATATCATAGAATGCAAAACAATTAGCCTTTTAATTTAAGAGTAATTTCAAGTCTCTAGCTTAATTAGTTCTTAAATTACAGCTAATTATTTAACGAAATTTTTGCACTTCGTGAGATTTTTGGTTTAGGGGGAAAGGAGTGAAAAGGGTCGCTTTTGCAGTTGATTTCTAAGCCTTTGCTTAGGAATTTTTGTCCGGTCAGGGGTGGGTTGCTTTGGGTTTGTTAGTTTTCCCACGCTTGCGTCGAATTCTTGGTTTTTCCTCTGGCGGGCTTGGCGAGATTCGAATTTTTGTTCCAGTTCAACTCCTCGATTTTTGGACGATTGTAGCAGGGGTTTGTTCGAGGTGTAGAGTTTAGGATTTATTCACCCTTTTGACGAGATTTGGCGATATCTGGTGTCCTGACTTGACAAAAAGGCGGTGCAGGTGGAATTTCAGTCTCTTAGCAGCTCTTCGCTTTTTTTTTCATCGGCTAACTAGAAGTTATTTTCTTGCATGCCTTGAGCACTTTGTTTCTATGGGACAGCGAGGATGATATTGCCTTTTTGATGGGGCTTATGGCTCCTTTTCGCCTGCGTCCGACTTCTTGGCTTTTAAGCTTTAAATTTAATGGTTCTTCAAAATGAAAAGGAAATATTCTTCAATCGAATCTTCTTCAATTCTTCAATCGAATCGAATCAATTCATTCCAATGACGAAATTTCATTGTCAAAATTTTGATCTTCAGACTCTGTCTGCCCCTTCAATTTAAAAAGAAAAAGAAGGAAGAATGTCTACATCTACCTGAGTTTTCCTGATGAATCTGAAATTCATCCAACAGAAGGCCTCCACTCGTTGAAGCTACAAGTTCCTGCGTTCCGGGTTAATCTTCTGCTGTTCGGTCTCCATCATGCCGCCGTCGGTTGACGATCCAAGTCATCGATCCTACATCTTCCGGGCTTGAAGTTTTTCAGTTCTCAACTTAACAACTCTTCAAAGTTCCATCATGTGGACAGATAAGACACTTTTTTGAACTTTTAATAGTTAACTTTAATTCTTAAGGAAATTTTCATTGAAAATTTACTGATTTAATTATTTCTTGAAATTAGTAAGGATTCCATTATTATCAGAATTTAAGATTTATTTATTTTTTTTAAGTAAACGTTTGCTGTGAAGAATTTTGAAATGTAGAGAAATTTAAATCTTTAATATCTTTTAATGATTTGCTGCTTTAGCAGAGATTGAGGAAAAATTTGTTAGCAGTCTTAAATTGCTCATGTCTAAATTCTAAATTTTTCTTAATAGGGGGGATTTTGGTGTAACTCAGTTGGATGAGCATGATAGTAGTTTCTTTTATTTTTTTCTTTTGGTGCAATATTATAAATATTTAACTCTGTTCTTAATTATTAGAAATTTTTACATGTTCTTGGATGAATAAGGTGTAAGAACCTTACAACTGTTAAATGTAGTAGAAATTATTAATTTTATATCTTAACTCATGAAGATAGTCATTTCTTAACTAATAGTTTTGTGAATTGAAGTGGTTCTCGTAGAAGTTACTGAATTAGTGAA
Organism: Stegodyphus mimosarum; assembly: GCA_000611955.2. Classification (NCBI taxonomy): domain Eukaryota; kingdom Metazoa; phylum Arthropoda; class Arachnida; order Araneae; family Eresidae; genus Stegodyphus; species Stegodyphus mimosarum. The sequence goes on from KK116218.1 coordinate 75,674, forward strand.
AAACAATATAAATGTTTAAAAATTTGTTTTTCTTAATAAATGGTTAGTAGTTCCCGGGGACTAGTGTCATTTTTTTATAATAGCAATTTGATTGATATCAGTGTTTAAGGAAAGTAATAAACTATAGTTTTAGTATTACTGATTTATGTGTTTACTTGAATTTATGATAGCACAACATAGTTCACCAGTAGCAAGGTTCTTCGGGTTGTTGAAACTAAACTTGAAATTAATACACAACGCAATGTCTAAATTTGTTTGTTCACCTAGTATTTTACACGCTCGAACTAAAAAAAATGTGGTGGATGATGATTCTTCATCACCAGGATTTGGCAATTAGGTCCTCTAATCCCCACTCGCCCTTTTTAAAAGGGGAAGTATATAAGGTATTTTCTCCGTCCTTTCAGCCACTTTCGTGGTATAACGGTAGCACACTCGGCGCATTTCTAGAGATCCAGGTTCGAGTCCCGGCGAGGGCATTGCTCATTTTTCACATCTTCGGGATTAATAAAACCTAATGACTCTACAAAGTAAAAATTCATATCAGATGCTGATACCACAAAATAGATAAAATTCTCAGAGTTTGAGATTGCACACGGCAATCGTCTGTCACTTTTTTTCTCAAGACTGATATTAGTGAAATTTATAACCTATTACTCTACCTATGAACATCCCACTCTGTCATGAAAAAAACGTATTTAAAGCACTATGACTGTGAGGATTCTTACCAGCTTGCATCAAAACAGAGAACAGCTCTATAAGAATCGGCATACTCCATTATCTCATTTAAATGAGTGATAACATTTAATTAATTTTTAGTTAAGAAGATCAAAATTATCCCACAGTCTTGAACTGTTAAAAATAAATATAAATTTTCTTCGACTAACTTAATTGTTTAGTATCAATAAAAATTTAAATGAATTTTAATTAGCTGCATTTTAAAAATACTATAAGTACACTGGTAAAATTTTTTTTTTAAAAATGCTCTCTGAGGGGATAAGAGAAATGTGGTCCACAGAACATTCTAATTTATAAAAAGGGTCCCTAGTTGAACAAGGTTAAAGAAACGCTGATGTAGTAATTATTCGAAAAGATAATGATTTTTTAAAATCACCAATACGGCAACGAATGCGGGTCACGAGGTAGGTAGCCCTCATGTGCTTTGCCGGAATTAAAAAAACCAAACCAAACTTGAAAACACTAGCAGCCTTATTATTGGCACGTAGCCAACTAGTAACATTATTCAGCAAAAACATAAAATATATTTTTCGTAAAGGAAGTTTGTATGATAATTAGATTAGGATTCTAAAGTGCACGAGAATAAAAATAATACATTTTTAGTGTTTGAAAATATAAATCACTTGTGTGAAAATTCTCATACCAAATGCAACAAAACTATAAATTAAAAACACTAGTATATTAAAAAAAAGTATATCATTGAAATGGCATTTAAGGGGGGGACGAACTTTCAATTATTCTAATTTATTTATTTCCTGACCCCTTAATGCACGTTGAAAATAACATCAAAAATCCCAAATTTTGAAATTTAATATATCGGTCAGTTTTTGGAGCACGAAAGTTAAAGTTTTTTTTTTTTTTTTTTTTTTTTATGAGTAAAATATTTTCCCAAATAAAAGTATATCGACTGGAGGAACGTACGAAAGTTAGATTTCGTATTTTCCATAATAATAATATTTTTTTAAATCTAAAAATACAAAAGAATGATTCGCAGCGTCATAAAACAATTTTTGTAGTTGGGAGTGTATGCCTACGACCAACGGTTGAGAAAATACGGTGAAGTAAGACCGTATTCAGAAAGAGTTATTATTATTGTAATGAGATAAGCATTTGAGCGAATTTCATTAAGAACCAATCATCTATAACACAAAAAATCGTGCAATGACGATGAAAAGAATACAATATTTAGGCAGGCTTATTTAAAGAGTATAATCTAGTGTTAACAGGAACTGTAAACTTTGTAAGGTCATGCTGTGTCTAGGAGCTGAACTCACCTCCAGACTTTACTAGACTGGTTTGGTCTAGTTTATTTGCTTATGGAAAAATATTCGAGGACTAACTGCCTAACAAAGGGATGCCTTCGTGGAGGACTTTCTAAGGAAAACTGGTTCGTATACACGTTACGCATGAGGAAAGCTACTAAATCGCCAACGCAGTCAGCCCGTTCGCCGGCGTTAGAACGTGCGTTCAGCGATTCTATTGCTCAGCCGCTGGTAGGCTCTTTGAAAGCGAATTATTGATTTAGGCTGAATAACTTACAAAGTTATAAAAAGATTAAAATAAACTTTATTTAACTCTTTAGATAAATAGAAGGCACTATTTGCGCGGCAGCTGAATCTCCGCTACCTGCGGGTATTTAAAATAACATAAGATGAAGTTAAATTCAAATGTAGGTAATTTAATCTGAGACTTTTGACAAAATAGACTACTTAAAGCTGGCTCAAGAAATTAACGGCACGTATAGTCAGTTAGCGAGAGGCTAAAGCCAGAACACGTTCGACAGAGCTCGCTATAGTACGTAACTCAATGCGAGGCTGCTAGAAGCACTCACCCTAAAACATTCAAATCTTCGGCTTAAATACATAAGAACAAGTTGAAAAGGACATCAAAAATTGCAACATTGGAAATTAAATATGTCAATCAATTTTTCTTGTTTTTTAAACTATTTTTTTCATACCGAGTATAAAACTTTTCCAAATGTAAGCATAGGAACCGAAAGACCGCATTAAAAGACATATTTCGTTATTTGTAGAAAATTTATTACTTTTTAATTTGACATTGCCAAAACATGAACATTTTCGTCATTTAAAACACCTTTGTAATTAGAAGTATATAACTACGACCAACGCCTAAGAAAATAAAGGCAGGGTAAGGATTTTAACCCGGTTAAGGGGCTGAGATACGTCGGTACTGCCATCTGTATTAAGAAAGGGAAGTGCAAAACTAAATGTTACAGAAGTCCATTATACAAAATTTCAACATTCTATGGCTAGTAGTTTTTGAGCTATGCGGGATACATGCGTATGTATAAACGTCCCCAAAAAAATCACTTTGAATCCTTTTTACAATATCGTTTGGAAAAAAATTACTGTGTCCGTTCGTATAGACGTCAAGCAATCTAATCGTTCAAGTATATTTGGGAAGATTAAAATGGATTGCGTTCGTTTGGTTTGGCCTATTTGATTATGACAAAGCACTCGAAAGCTATCTCCCTAAGAAGATGGATCCCTTCGTGGAGGACTTTCTAAGGGAAACGGGCTCATATATACGTTACACATGGGAAAAAACACGGAAACGCCCATGAAGAGAACCCGTTCGGGGGTTTCGAATCTCGTACCAAACTACCAGTGCTAACACTCGGTAGCTGGTGGGTCAGCCCTTCGATTATTTCTTTATGAATGTGCCTAATGACTTCTTTAAGAAAGGTATTTTCCAGCTGTCGGAGAGACGGCAAAAATGTTACAAAGCAAAACAACACTTAATGTGATTTAAAGCATTTTTTATGTTTTTGTATTTCTGCATTTGTATTTATCATAAAAAAAAAATACGAAGCGTTTCAAATGACTCAATATAAAAGAAGAAAAATTAATGAAAAGAAAAAAGTTCAGAAGAAGATTTTGTAATGCATGTATATATAGACCCTCTGATGAAGCACATTTTAGGCGTGGGGCTGCTAAGTGCATGAATAATAATACAACAACAAAATATAATGCGAATAGATTATTTCAAATTACCTTTCCGAATTTTCTGTAAAAAATACAGCTATTAAACATATACACTTCTTTCATAGATGTCATGATTCTTTAACGAATGGATACATTTTTGTGACTTAAAGAGTAGCCCTTGAGGCATTAGAACAAGAATACTCAAGACTCAACACTACATATTCGCCATTTGCTGCATGTAATTGACCAGCGGAACACAACCCATATAATGCAATGGATGTATGCTCGTGTAGAAATCGTTGATCGCAGCTAATGAGATTGTTGACGAAATGCTCAAGAGGGCATAGCAGCTGAATAAATACAGAGGCTGTTTGCACAATTTTCAACGATTTTGCTTTGCCATAAAAAATCCTCTGCTTGAAAACATTTTTTAACTGCAACCTTATTTCTGAAAGTATAAATTATCGACTGCTACTTGACAGTTCTGTTTCCATGCAAAATGGCACTGGAGGAACGCTAACTAAAGGAGCAATGGATGGAACGCTATATTTGTACTCTTTTCGAAGAATATTATTCGAAATTATTAAAAACCTTTACAAAAATTACAGTTTTTTGATAGCTAAAGGTACGATAGGTAATATTGTCAACAAGAAAGGGGGAAAACGTCAAAGTTTGGCTTAAAGTGTAAAATTGTTCCAAATACAAATCCAAGGGAAAAACGGAAAGTTACTATATGCTGCAAAGGTAAGATCTTTAATATCAATAGAGAATCAAAATCAAAGGACTCTTATCTAGATAAAAATGGAAAAATGTTGTAACAGTATGTGACTCTCGGGTGTATTTAAATGACTGCAATAAAGAGAGATCCACTTGTTATTATCAAAGAGGAGAAAAATTTCTTAATGCATGGTTCAAAGAACCTAAAGGAAGTCATTCAAAGGGATTTATGATTGTTGGTGGTTTTTTTATGTAGCGTCAAATTAAAGTAAAGAGAGTGGAGAAGTGTTAAGATCAATTCCACCTATTATCAGGAACATATCTGAAACCCAATTTTCAAATATGAAATACCTCCTCTTTACCTGCAGTGCCATCAAACAGTAGAACTGCAACAAGACATACAAGCAAGCAGCCGCACATCAAAATCCCACTGTTAATTTCCTGGAAAAAATGGAACAAGAAACGGGTATCAAAACCATACCCTTCACTCACATCATCCTTACTAAACTCCTGACCATCCTTACTAAATCTTCTGAGATATCAGCCATGGACTTTTGCGGTTTTGAACTTTAAAGAAGTGGACTGTAGAAACGTCGACTTACAGCCATGGCTGGGCTTTGGAAAGCTGATTAAGAAAAATGAGATAAAATACCTCTTCCAATACTACAAAAGTTTTATAGCCCTGAAAATTACGGTGTGGAAAGGTAGTGAAGAATAAGAGTTATCAAATACAACATTTAAAGCACAAAACTTTCAGGTAAAATATTTCTATAAATGCAATAAAAGTCGTCTAAAAAGTGTGCGAACAGGCTTTTTAATTCCTTTCTTGGTTGCCAGAATCGTTAAAAAGATTCAAACTAATAGGGCATTTAGTTAAAGAAAGCTAGAGGTCTCTGAATTAATACTGATAAAGTTATAACTCAAATCGCCACAAACTTAAGAAACTGGCATCACAAAACATTAGAAATTAATCCACAAATAACTATAAAATACTTATATAAGAAATATAGAAATTTCCCTCGTATTTAGCTTATAGTACAGCATACTTTGATTGATGTTGCAATATTGGCAACATTTCGCAACATTCATGGCACGTCAACAGCAAAATCTTTTTTTTGGAAAACTTCCTGGAACTGCCTTGACTTTCACGCAAACATTACGTTAGCTAACAAACCATTCATATTCTTGAAATATGTAAATATGTAAATGAAAATTAGTTCATCTTTTTATTTTAATTAACTACGTACAAGTTTGGATCCTAGGACAGCAAAAAAAGTCAGTGAGTGTCGCAGCTGTTAAAAAGGCTGACCTTGAAAAAGAAATCATTGAATAGCGTAATGCTACAGTTTTATCATTAATATAAATCAGTGTGTTCACTTTTAACTTAAACTGCTTATGCATAACTCTTATTTAAATGAATACATTTCTACAGTACAGCAAAATTACATAAAGCCAATTTATTAGTCATTTATAACTACTAAAATCCTTAGTTTATTTAAATTTAGTCTTAAAATTTCGTTTCCTACCGATCTTTAATGAAAATTGGCGTTTTTGTTCTTCGCTCGGTTCCAAATTTCTTTTATTCATAAATAATATAAACTGCTATCGCTTTATTTTTTGTCATGTCTGCGACGATAATTTAATAAATTTGCGTAATTACGTTTAGAGTATTTATTACTTCCTGGGGTGTAATACAATTTGTCAAAGAAAAGTCATAGAAATTTTCAGTACTTTATTTTACTCAAATTCAGTCTTAAATTTTCGTTCCCTACTAATCTTTAAAGAAAATTTGCTGTATTATTCTTTGCTCATTTCTAAATCTCTTATCCATAAATAATATAAGCCGCTATCTCTATGTTTTGTCATGTCTACGATGATAAATTTTGTCGTTTGTCATCTGGCTCAAGAGCAAATCTTGACTCATCAGTAAACATGACATTGCTCCAGTCAGACACATTCCAATTGACATGTTCCCGGCACCACTGTAATCGTGCTCCTCTTGATTGGACGGATAGAGGAACACAAACTCGAGGTACCCGGACGTACAGTTCACTTATATATAATCTTCGGCGTTCAGTAGCTAAAGATATCGCCTTACCAATGGACGCTGTAACCATAGATGTCACACGTGTGGAGGTCGCTCTGTGATTTCGCTTGGCTACAATAGCAATATATCGATCTTCTGCGAAGGTTGTAACCCTTGGGCGACCGGCTACGGGCCTTCGGACAACTGTCTGTGTGGTGTGGAATTGTTTCCATAAACGTGAAATTAAAGAATGATGAACGCCGAAGAAAAGAGCAACATCTGTGATCGACTGTCCTTCTTCAACGCTCCTCACAGCACGCCAGCGCTCAGAATCTTCCATTCGTCTTCTGGAAGTCATAGAAACACGTATGTCTTGAAAACAAATTGTACGAAACTTTTAAACACCTTCTATCAGCACTTACAATCAACTTCTGTAACTCTTCACAAAGCTGGCTTCTTATAAGACTGCAATTTTTGCATATTTCTTGACATTAAAGCTCGATTGGCTGTTACCTAACACATTTGCATACTTCCATCTACCTCTGCAGCGAATTGCATCCTCTTCAATTCTGATTGGCTTCCGGAAATTAGCATTTTCCTCTCCATGCTTAACTTTTGGAAGTGAGTGTATTTAACTGAATAGCATCTACCACTGTAAAAATATAAATATCTTGCATTGAGTTTTTATATTTTTTTGGCATGAAATTTCTTTTTAAAATTTTTTTGATTATTATTATTATTATTATTTATGAAAATAATAAGAATTATACGACATAAAGATAGCTTAACACCAGATAGCTTTCGCTCATTCATTAAGTTACCAATGAGTTGAAAATTTTTCGTGGCAACACGAATAATCAGAAAGTGCCAATAAAGATATAACAGTTATCTGAATTTTTTAAAGTCGGAATTTAGCCTAAAATTGCTTTATTTTTTAACACACACATTTCGTATTCAGTATTTAATAAATTATTTTTTGCCCAAAGGGCGTTAGCCCAGAAGGACTACTAATTTCGTTTTGGAATTTTGTGACGTTTTACCATAAGCGGTGTTACACATTTCAAAATGCTGCCACCAAATATTATCGCCATGTATTATATTGAAAGAAATTAAATAATAAAGAATCTGCATGAATGTATGTATGTTTCTCGCATTGTGATAAAACAACGGTACTTAAAGCCATCAAATTTTGAATAATGTACTTCTCTATCCGAATATGGGCATCTGGAAGCCCAAATTTAGAATTTGGAACTTATTTTGTTATCTATTTCATATTTTGTAAACCTTTAATGAATTTTTGACTAACAAACTCAATGATTTCAAAGCCAGCAATGGCAATAACTATAAAAAAAAAAAAAAAAAATTACCCCCAGCGCGCGAGACTGTGTGTCGGAAATTCTAAAGATATTTTCTTTTTAAATTATTTTGCGATATTGCTGTTCAATTGAATTTAATGGTTTAAGGGCGAAGAACATGATATTTAATAAATAATGGTAAATACACAAAACGTTAAAAATAGCCCCTTTGGGCGTAATATAAAATCTAAAAACATTCAGATTTTATATTTTTTATTGTATATCTTTTCCATTCTTCAATTATTCCAAATATGTAACATAAAAATAGGCGTTAAAAAAAAACCAATCGTGGTGTCATTGATGCTCAGATTTGAATCAAGAATATATAGTGTATAACAGTTAACTGTAATTTCTCATGGCGGTTAGAATAGATGGAGTAAATCTTCTCCGTATGTCCCGTGCAATTAAAATAAAGCCATGAAACCAAAGAATATGTATTGTCGAAACGTCACCGTATGACGTCAACACTTATCGTGGCCGTTGCCATAAGCAGACTTCTAGTTCGTCTTGTTTACATTCTAACTGGCTTTGTCAATAGTATTTTATGCAAATTAAGCCTAAAGACACTTTTCTGAACCTGCGCACGTTGATATTTGCTTTCAAATTCAGTGTAATTTTATTTAAGAATATGTTGCGTAGTCTTACTCGTACGCTGGCGGTCATGATAATTCTTCACATCACGTTGCTGGCGTTTCCTCGGCTTCAATTTTGTGACGCCATGCTTACGCTATCTATTCTAACCTCAATGTAATTGCCAGTGGGCTTTTTGCCACTCTCATGGGTGTTGCCAATTTGCTGGCTAGAATCAGGATTTATTGTGCAATGCGAATTTATTACTATATATCTGGCTCAGATAGAATATTTATTACTTCGACGCCCTTACGTGTTGCCATTCTGTAAAGCGTAAGATATTTAACTTTCAGATTTATTCTTTTTGTTACTGAGTAGCAAACGTAGTGATTCAAACACCATAAACGCTGTTTTTTAAAATTTTTTTTTTACTTTTTAATCTGACTGATGTAAATAAAAAAACATTTAAATCATGAGAGGTTTAATCAGAAATATCAAATATTTTTTTATGAATTGACACTAGCTGGACTCATTAAAATCACTATATACTTTTTTCTTATGGTAACTCTTTCAGGCGGCTAATTTTCATAGAAATAATGTTTAGCGAATATTCAAAAAATGTGCATCACCCCTTAGTACTCTCTCTGGAATTATAGAGCTATGTTGTTTTTAACTGCTTCGTGTTTTTGCCCTTGAATTTTATCTGATGTAAGTAAGAAGAGAACGATGGTTTTTGATGAACGCGAAGAAAATGATGGAATAATAAAGCTAAAAAGATAAAAAAAAAATTGTTATCAGGAGAGGTTAGACCAAAAGCAAGCGATGCTCAGCGAGAGTATGAAAAAACTTTAACAAACCCTCTGGTGCGACGTTCAAATCTGAATTCTTTCAGATCTTCTGATTTTTTAAAAAATTCTTATTATTTTTCCTGGATTATTTTAATATGTAAAAAAAAAGACTCAATGCTTTGAGATTTTATATTACGCTCAAAGGAGCTTTTTTTAACGTTTTGTGTTTTACCTTTATTTATTAAGTGTTATGTTCTTCGCATTTAAATAATAAAATTTAATTCAACGGCAATATCACAAACTAAGTTAAAAAGAGTATATTTTTAGAATTTCCGATGCACACTCTCGCACGCTGGAGATAAATTTTTCCCATATTGTGTTGCCATTGCTCTCTTTGAAATCGTCGATTTTGTTAATCAAAAACTCGTTAAAGTTTTACAAAATATGAAATCGATAGTAAAACAAATTTCAAATTTGAAATTTGGGCTTACAAATGCCCATATTCGAGTGGAGGACTACGTTAATCAAAATTTGATGTCTCTAGTTACTGCTGTTTTTTTACAGTGCCAGAAACATACATACATTCCTGCAGTTTCTTCCTTGTTTAATTTATTTAAATATAATGCAGAGCTCTAATATTTGGTGGCAACAATATGAAAAGTGAAATGCCTTTTACAGTGAACCAACGCAAATTGCCAAATCGAAATTAATAGCCCTTCCAGGCAAATTGCCCCTTTGGGCTAATAATTTTTATACTATTTTTCTTTCAAATTTCCGCAAAAATACACTTCCGTTAGAAGTTATTCTTTTAAAATTCAAAGTTGAATTTTGGACTACATTTAGTTTTGCTGGACTTTGGGAATAAGAGAAAAAATTGTTTTCCGGAAAACATAAAATCGACTTATAAAATCGACTTGCGTTGCCTCGTTAGTGTGAATAAACCGTTTTGAAGCCGAACAATCCTTTAAAAAGGGTTACTTAAAGATGAAAATCTATTTATGTACAATATAATCTGCAAGGAAGAGTCCAATTAAATGATAACCTTGATTTAATATAAGATGTTGCGTGCACTGCCAGAAATTTTTGTTTAGTAATGTAAATTTCAATAAAAATATATATTATAATATTTATTTTATTTGCTTTGTCTTCGAGGCACTGCCATAGCCTTAATATATAATTTAAATCCTCCAAAACGATATTTTTCATTAAATTGGTATGGTAAATGTGAAAAAATCATCTAATGAATTTATTTCTGTTCCCATGCCGGAAAGTTTAGCGAATTCTTATTAGGTAACCCGAAACGCTTGGGATTTTCCAATTTCATTGAGATAAAATTACTGCACTATCTGCAACTCAGCTTAAAAGTCTAAACAAGAAGCACTCTACAAAATTGTCACTATCATTTAAAATATTTTTTATTCTAATAATTAATTTGAAAACAATATTATTTATAGATATGGCAGAAATTCGGTTAAAGATTTTGCTCTTCAAACGCCTTTTGTGAAATAAATTCAGTTTCAGAAATATCTGAACAACCTCTTAGTTCCTGAAACTACGTAAGACAAAACACCACATCGAAGATTCTCGAGTACATTCGTAATTAATTTAATATTTTGCTTGATATAACTAATAAGGCAGAAAGCCTAAAACTTTTTCAAGGATCTGGTATTCTTCGTTGAATAATCGATTCTTGGCTACTGAACCTACAGTCTGCATTGCGTATTTCTTCATGCACAGTATCATTCTTGAGTGTGTAAAATATTTTTTTAAAATTTATAATAAATAAACTGCGAAATAGATAGGAGATTTTATTTCACCAAAACAGAAATAAATTCGCCGCCCAACCGGTATAGCGGTTAGCGTCGCTGACTGCCGTGCCGAAGGGCTCGGGTTCGAATCCCGGAGAAGGCATGAATGTTTGTAAATGTATAGTGTCGGTGCGGCATGGCGGCACTTTAAATATGAGACGAGCCGAAAGTCCTCTCATCTGGTTCGGTGGAAGGGGAGAGGGGTGGGAGACCCTCGGACCCGTCCCCCCCGGGGTACTCTCCATTAAAATTGGGGGCGGAACCGAGCCAAATCGTACTGTGACGTCACCGTCGAGATGGATAAGGCCTGCGCGCTGAGTTACTACGTCACTGCTAGTGGACCGGTCTTCGCGCAGTTTAGCTTCCATCCTAAACACCGTTTTCTTAAACATATTCTATGAAACTGGCATCTCATACTATACATTCAGTCTAAAACAAAATTACAAGCGGCTATACAATGTTTTACAAAACTTATACGACTATGAAATATTTTCATTTTTCTTTATTATTTTTATTTATTTTCAAGACAACAGTATTTGAGAAAGGTGTGGTGCTGCTAAAAGGAAATCATTTTTTTGAAGGAAAAACTGGTTTTAAAATTGAAGTAACAAAAATTTTTACTTTTCGGTACTGTCTTAGTGTCTCTTTCGCTGATTCCCACCCCGCATCAAATATTTTGTTTCATCTACTACTTTAACAAAATGTTTGATAGTGGGAACACATATTTTTCCTTCCATAATCATTTCATATTTTTATTTGTATATATCATATTAATGTAGCAGGATTATCAAACATCAAACGAATGAAAGAGGCTACTTAATATTTAGACTAACATTTAAATGTTTTATATCAGTTAGAAATTTAACTTACCTTACCTTTTAAACAAACTGATTACATGATACTAACAAGTATAAAATTGAACAGAATCTAAATTAGCTAAATATATGCATTTAACTTTCACCATGATAAAACGACCTTTAATAATTTGCAAAAAGCATTGATATTTAAATTTAAGAACAGTACACTCTGTTATGAATCAAATTTACTCAGTGTTTGATATTCTACATATTATGTAATGAAATAATTGTTATACTTTTAACTCCTTAGGACAGTTACTTCATATAAAATTAAAGTTTCAAACTAAAATAATTAACCATTAATTTTGCTGACAATTTTTATATTACTAGTCTTAGTAACTGTTACAAGGGATGATTCTTTTAGATGACAAAAGTAAATATAAATTTATCCCTTAAATCATAATGAATAAAAAAATACAAATTATAAAAGCAAGTTTACAAATAAATATGCAATAAAATAATTGATGTTTTTAAATGCAATGAAATACTTTCTAAAATATAAATACTTTATTTTAAATATTTGCTTTCTGTAGTGTTTGCAGTTTTCTTTTTAAACAGGGTTTTCTATAGTTATATATATATATATTTATACAACAGTAGTTCTTCAGTAAAATATTTACGCACACCCACAAAATTTGTTATGACACGATATTCAGCAGCTTTACGACACGATATTCAGCAGTATATCAATTGAATTAAATAATTCTAGCCTATTTATAATAGAAAATGCAAGATTCACCACAAAATTTCTTTGATTTTGAACTTTTAAAAATCCACTTTCGTATTTCTCGGAAAGAAGTTTTTGAACTGATATATAACAATGCACAATAATTTTTATAATATCTGGGTGAGGATACTTTAAATATCCTCTATCCATGCTTGAAAATAAGCGATATGCATCTTCGCATATCAGTGCTTTATCAACTGAAAACTGCTTCTGTTTTTTGCACGTCCTAAAACAATATCCTGCAAGTTATGTTAAGACTGGTAAGACACTTTCATTGTCTGAAATATACTCATTAATTACATAAATATCCAGGTAATTAATTACTTCATCTTCCTTTTTGCATGAAGACACAGCATTCAACTCATCAACAGTAATTTGAGAGAAGTTGCAGATCTCAATAAAAAAGTGTTCTGCAATCTGAATTTGGACTCGCATTCAAAGTATTTGCCTCACTGAGACATAATATTGCGATCCGGCTAAAAATCTATACTTTCTGAATCTCTCTTCTAAGGAATCAGTTTGTGTTTTACCACAGAGAAAATATTTCATTTTCAGTCCTTCGATACAATACTGCTTCATTTCCAACAAAGTATGAGTTGTGTGAGTAAGAGCATGAAGAGTTTCTTTCATAAAATTCCCTGTAGTGCACCCCAAACTTTTCTAAATATCCAGCCAATTCAAACTTCATACATAATTACATTGGAACTTCAAATTTACATTGGAACTTCAAATTTTCATAGTCAAACAAATTAATTAATGGGTTCATAGTTTCATTTTTCAGTCGTATTTCTTTATGGGGACTTTTCATAATATCCTTTGCATCCAGGAACAACACAACGGGAAGGCATAATGATGATAGCAAGGAAATATGGAGAAACGAAAATCTATCACTAAGCAATTAACTTGAAAAACCAATGAATAATGCACAAATGTTATAAAACTAACGAAATCTATGGATTTAACAAAAGTGTGTGATGTATGTCTAACAGCGTTAAGAGATAGAAAGCTACTGATATGTGGGGTGGACAAGGAATGCGGAGAAAGTTTCGGGGAGTGTCATTGTGTAAGTTACTGATGAGGGTCCCTTAACCGTGACGACACAAGCTAGTTTCGATTCAGAGCGCAGGCCTTATCTATCTCCATGGTGACGACTGTGACATGTTAGGTGCTCAAGGCTGTAGCCAACGACAGGCGTAATCTAGCGCTCCTTGACACGAGAATTCTCGTGGGCTTGGGCTGACTCTGTCAGACAAGTGAGCATGCGCAACAAGAACGGAAATAAATTCATCAGGTTGTTTTTTCATATGCAAATAAACCGTTTCATCCTACATAGGATCATCCTCCATATATCCGGATCAACCAGAACCATATCACCGATGACGTAGTAGCGAACTATTGAAAATTACTCGGGAGTGGGGACACAATGTCCTTGATAAACCTCTACAAGGAAAAGACTGGTATTATATCTAACCCCCTCCCCCACTGGAATGAACACGGTATCTACGTGTCAATTCCTCATCTCTTATCCATCTCAATGGCAAATTTTGAATTTGACGAAGATATCCTTGCAAATGGTCTTCGTAATAGTCTTTGGGAAAATGTGCCAGCTTGTTGTCAAAAGTGAATGTTGACAGAAGTTGACAGAAATGAAACATCATTGTTTTCATTTATTCTGGCATTATACATTATTATATTGTTATTATTACACGCTCGACCATTTGGCACTACACGGAAAGGGAGGGATGCCCCGTGAAGGATTTTTGAGGGAAACTATATCATGGGGAAAACCCATATGCAGTCAGCCTTTTCGCCGGTACTCAAGCCCTGGTACAAACTACCAGTGTTCAGTGGCTTTTACCGCTTGGCCGCTGGTAGGATATGGTGGTATTAGCCATCTTTTTCAGCATATCCAGGTAAATCTTACCAGTGACGCACAGACATATGCCATACCTGCATATTGAGCATTTGTGAAAAACACAAACAAAATTTAATAAGTTTACACCTCTATTTCAAATGTAATACAATTTGGCATCGGCTGTCTGGTTTATTTATTAGGAATTTTTAAAGTGTTTCACGGACTTGTGAATCATCCTATATAAATGAAAAAACACTTTCTTTTAGAATGTTCTTCATGAAGGCATCCTTGAGTACTGTCCATAAATAATTAACTAACCAAAGACAATTGTCATCATTAGCCTGTAACTGATGGAATTCTTATTTTAGTCACAATCAGGACTTGCTAAAACTATAACTCCTAGAAGCCTTTAGGTGAGCGGAACATCTAGTAAATTTAGAGTTGTTAGCTTTCAAAATAAAAAAGAATAAAAGTACCCAGAAACGAAGTAGTACTTCTTCCAAGAGAAATCACATGATCCAGTAAAAAAAGAAACCTGCAGCTACACTTAACCATACTGACAAAATCGCAACTGTATTTAAAAGAAATTTTAACAGTACTCCAAAAAATCGTTTGTTTAAATCACTTTTTTGCAAATTCTTCCCGCAAATTTTGATCATTCTTGGCTTAAAAAGAATAAAGTGTAAGTTTTATGATCTACGAAAATTTCAAGGCTTTATAATGCAAATATTTCCACATGTTGGAACTTCAAAATATTGCGGGTGTAAAGATAAAGAAAAAAAGTAGAGTTATTTTGGGGGAGGGGATAATTTACAGTAGGCTCTGTCTTTTAATTTAAAGAGTCGCTGGTATCTGATGCGTAGAATTACTAACGGAAGAGTGAGAATGTTATAGAACGAATAAAACAAACAAAAGATCACACACATACATATATTTATTTTTTATTTATTACATTTATCTATTCAAAATGATCCTACGTAAAACTGGTTGATAATATTATAACGTCTTTTCTCTCTCCTTTCTGCATGCCTTCGTCGTGTAACGGTAGCACGTTCGGCGCGTATTCGAGAGATCCAGGTTCGAGTCCCGGTGAGGCCATTGCACATTTTTCGCGTCTCCTGCTTCAAAAATATCTAATGACTCTACAGTACAAGAAATAAGATGCATAATTTAAGATGTCTGCAGTTATATTCCTAGTAAATGATGCCAGATGTACTCGGATAGTTACTTGGCACCATACCGAGATTAAAATGATGTTTCATAAAACGTAACTTTTCACTTCGTTTGAGGTCTACATTGAAATCTGACATCATAATAACAACATCATAATTTGTATCTACAGCAAACTCTTCATCGAACAGAAAAGTAGTCTCATAATATTTCATCAATGCACTAAACAAGAACATCTTCACATCTCCTGAAATAACAGTAGGACGAATATATACCGACGCTAAAATAACTCTTGACTGTCCATTAACAATTACATCAACCATACAAATATCCCCTGCTTCCGAATCGTGTATTCCGTTAGGCTGTTTAACAGTAAATTTTGTTGATGCACAATCTACTACACTCGCCAAATTTCTATAAGTCGCACCACTTCTAGCTTGGCGAAATAAAATAAAATACAGCAACCACCACCAGAACACACTGACTGTACCTTGCCATTCGCACGCTGTCACGCATGTTCACATTCACCAAAATTTCGCTATTTTTCGACGCGTTACTATGCGTATACCCTTTGTCCGATTTTTAGTTCTTTTATTTATTTATTTGTGTGTGTGTGTGTGTGTGTATTTGCTAATGCGCTCTTTCGCTTACCTAATGGCGTATTTAGATTAACTGTGATATTCGTAGTTTCGAAAATATAAGCATTCAAGCACACTTCAAACAGAGCTTTATTTTTGCTTTCCCATCAGGCCATTATGGAGGAACGTAATCCTACATTAAAATCGCCAAACATCAATGCATTATATTAAAAACTACGAAATTCATATGAAGAATATTGTCGTCCTATTTAATGACACAATGTTCTGCGATAATTATGTCGGTTGATAAGAAATTATATATGCGAAACTTCTGTAAATTATTCTTTAACATTAAGCACAAAAAAGTCAGAATTTTACTCAGACTGAATCAGATTTTTACAATTTTTACCATTTCGTGGTACACCGAACACTTCCTGGAAATTGTATGTGCTATATTTCATAGTGCTATATTTCAGAGTGCTATATTTCATTTTCGTTTTCGTTTTGTGCTTTAGATATTCACGCACAAATAAACGTCTTCTGTATCATTATAAAAGACACAAAGCATTTTTTTAAGAATAGTGTTTTCTAAGAACTTTTTAATTTTTTCTGGAGTTAGACTAAAATTTGAATGTGAAGACCAAATTATAATTTTATTATTTTTAAAGGGAATAAATGTATAGTAAAAAATAATAAGAGCTTATTATTAAGAATTATTTAGCATGAAATGCACTGTCCTCCAAAAGTTGAGAATCAGCATGTTTTTTGGGTCTAATTTGAGAATGAAGCAACATAAAAACAAGAAATTTACAGGGCATGTTCATTAAGCAGGTCTTAAATGAATGCGAAGTAGAATGTTTCTAAAGTTCAACACAAACATGAATTACAACAAAAAATTGCACTCTTGACAGAGAAATCCAGTCGTGGAGAAATAGCATATCACAGTTTTTTGAGGAAAATTGGGGTGGTAAAATTACAAAAATGGGTTCTAATAAGGAATGTGTCCACTCCTAGCTGCAATACATTGGCGGCAGCGACGTTCCATGCTGTCAGTTAATTTGTCGATCAGTGAAATGGGAAGCAATGACCAGACAATCCTTGTTCAAGCTCATCTAACGACCTTGGAGGAGGACTTAAAGTAGCAACCTGTCTCCCAAGGTACTACTAAAGATGCTCTATCGGATTCTGGTCTGGGGATTGAGCTGACCATACCATTCGCTCCATACCGTGATCCTCAAGATGTTCTTCGACACCCGAGCTCTGTGCGGTCGCGCATTGTCGTCCATCAGAAGAAACCCAGGACCATTAGCAGCGACATATGGGCTGGCATATTGATCACGGATCTCATTTCGATATCTCACGCCGGTCAAAATTTCTTCATGGAACACATGCAAATCAGTGTGACCACCGAGAGAGATCCCAGCCCAAACCATTATGCCACCACGTATGTAACTGTATCTTTCCACAATAGGGGATTGGCTGCATCTTGTGCGTTGTTCTCTTCAGATAATCTGACGACCTGAATCACTTTCCACTGTGAACCTGGACTCGACTGTGAAGAGAACAGACGCCCATTGTTGACTGGTCCAGGAGACATGTTCTTTCGCCCACATAAACGGGCACCTCTCTGTCCTCGGGTCAAGGACACAAACAACTGGTCGTCTTGCATATAGGCTTGTATTGCGCAGATGTCTACGCACAGTAGTAGCTAAGATTCTTGTTCCTATTGCCAGTAAATGATCTGTCATGAGCTGAGGCACAGTAATGTTACTCCTTATTCTGGTCGAAAGAGCTAAATAACGGTCTCCCGCAGGTGTTGTAACTCTAGGTCTGCTTGGAACATGTCTTCTAGACACATAATCTTTGGATTCAAACTGATTCCAAAGTCGGTGGGCCGCACTACGATAGACATTGCGATGTCTAGCAGTTTAGTCTGTTTCTGCATATATTCTCTTAAACTTCATTACGTCATGCATATGAACTGCGAATTTAAACGTCACTGACTTTTTTGTAATGGTGATCTTTGACAAACATGCTTTTCATTAACTTTTAGAGGGCGGTGTATAATAATAACTAAATGTTCATAAACAAAATTTGTACATGATCCAAATGCTTTGGAAACAGTACTTTAAAAAGAATTTCATTCATATTCTGATAACGTACTTACTCACATTCCCCCCCCTCAAGTGTATTTTTCTGTAGCTTTTCCAGCATATGATTTAGAAGTTTCTGATTTATACTAACAACGTAAATTATAAGCGCAGAAAAAGTGCAATGAAATGAGTAAAAGAATTGTTATTAAAATTAATAACATTAACTTCGAAATACAGAATGTCTTGTAATGTCCTATATTCTTCATTTAAATATTCACCTTTAGGAATGGTATATACCGCATAATTTTCGTCTATCGAATTTCAATAAATAAAAGTAATAGTTAAAAAAAGCAGAGAAAGAGAGAAAAAAACACGCAAGTAAAAACATTAACTATTTATTTAGTCTTTTTTACAGTTCAGCAAATTTTAATTTTGGGCTGGAATCAAATTTATTTCATGTTCAGGGGGGCTGGTCAATAATTCGAACAAAGTTCAGCACCTCCCACTATATTACATATTCAATTTTTACGACCTTGGATTTTCAACGCAATTAAATATCAGACGAAATCGGGTTAGTCTGAATGGTTGGCTACATCGAAACTCGTTCACGTAACCAAACTTTCTTCTAAACTTTCTCTACAATGAATTCGAAAAACAGGTCCGTCAAATGCATTACGAATCTTGGCTCCGAACCTTAGTCTACGCATCCTTCGCACTTTTCCCATGTCAATCAAAGGGGGTGGGGACCCCAGGATTCACGCTTTGCTCAGTGCCCTCACGTCCTCAGCCTTTTGACTCTCGGAACTAGAACCCCCGAAGGAGATCTTTCCACCTTGCTCGTGAAGATCGCACAGTCTTGCCAGGATGGAACGGCAAGAGTTCTTTCAGATTCTGAGCACATAGAAGCGATTTTGTTTTGTTTTTTGAGCAAAAGGCGTTCTGCTGTCATCAGTTTACAGCAAGCCAGCTCTCCGTGGTGCAAATAAAAGATTCAGCAGCTGTTTACATTCCATTTAGGTTCCTGAAAGGCTTTTTCCGAGTGTGAAAAACGGAAATAATTTCTGTTGAGAATTTTATCAATCATGCATAGTAAAGAATTTATGAATAATTCTTTATCTCTGATTTATGAATTCCTTTGTCTTTCATCTTATCATCAGTCATCTGTTAGGAAGAATTCTTAAATTCCTTTATTTTAATATTTCATAGATAACTGGAAATTTAAAAAAAGAGACTTATTTTGCTATCTGAAAATTTCAGTTTACGGTTTAATAATTCAAAGAAGCGTTTACCAATAAAAAATATTTAAATTTAAAAGTGTAAAACAGATAAATCGTAATAAAAAATCATACGCATATTCTACTTCTTAAAAAGTATAATATTTATATAGCCGGTTTATAAAACTAAATATTTTTTTCAAATATAAAGCTTTAAATAAATATTTAAAGCTCTAGCTTTCGTTTCTGTATTTTTACTTGAGCGAAGTAAAAAGGAAGTATTCTAGTTGCGAAAAATTTCGGATATCATATTTCAACGAAAATATCCATTTTGACGAAAATATACAATTTTCGAATGCAAATGTCGATGTTTTTGCGTGACATCTGTACGTAAGGACAGAAAAGGACTCTTTTTCCCCCAAAAAATTATGAAACTGATTTAAAATGAATTCTGAAGAGATTTTTTCGTGGCGTCTGTACATACGTATGTATCTCGCACAACTCAAAAACGAGTAGCCTCAGAAGATTACTATAACATGTAGATGTGCACATCCCATTCTGGTTGCAATCAGCCGCACCAAAAGTATATAGATACGTTTAGATTTGAAATCTAGCACAGTAGTGGATTTCTTGTCAACCAAGATAAAGTAAGCTTCGCAACAACAAAGTAACGTCTTCTTTTATTATTGTGAATTAAATCATGCTTTAATCCATTCTGGAATTTAATTCTGGAATAAGTCTTTAAGATTTACTTCGTAATTTTTAATATATATAATTTGAGTTTTTATGTATTTTTGCCTTCTCGCGAAGTGAGAAGATGAATTAATTGAATGAGAAATGTGAATTGAATGTGAAGTGTGAATTAATTGAATGAGAGATACTGAATCGGCTGTGAAAAACTTTTTCTTTTTTTTTTCTTTTTCTGTTTTGTTTGTTTGTTTAATTTTTTTTATACCATGTTTTAGATTTATTATAGCATTTGAATAGAACATGTGGCAGCGATTAGATAATTTTCCAGATGATATACAGAATTTTTGTGCATTCTGAGTTATAAAATGAATGAGATGTAACGCTGTTAAGTGAATCTAGCGCCAGAGTGTGGCTATGGTAAACAAATATAGTGAATTTTAAAGAGTTCATTTGTTCTATTGTGGTTTATGCGCTATCGACGAAGTAGATTTAATTCAATCAAATAAGTTTAAATGAAATGCAAAAGGCGTGTAATTTAATATTCCGTACAAGGAAGTCATGTGGTGTACACATCAGATTTTTTTAACATAAAATAGCATAAACAGAAAATTATAACTGTAATCTGATTTTCCTATTCAGATTTGAGTCTAACTCCAGAAGCTGTTTTAAGCTAAAGAGCAATTAACTCGTTTAAGAACTAATTCCCAGAACCTCAAGACGCTGAATACTTCAAACCGCACATTTGAAACTATTGGGTTATCTGAAAAGTCATGACGTATTTTTTTCTATGTTCTTCAAAGGTCCTTTATTTATAAAAAGCAAAATGATCAGTCATTGTATGTTGTTTTTACTTTCTTTTAATGAGCTTCGTAATTCCTCAGATTCAACTCAACAATAATATCACAAAATAATTTAAAAACAGCATATTTTGATATTTTTCGAATTACAAACTTGATAGTTTCCGATTTAAAAAAAGCAAATCTTTATAATTTCCGATACACAGTCTCGCGCGCTGAAGATAAAAAATGTTTTTTTCTTCCGTACAGAGTTGCCATTGCTCGCTTTGAAATCGTTGAGTTTGTAAATTAACAATTCGTTAAAGTTTTACTAAATGGGAAATAGATTATAAAACAAATTCCAAATTTGGGCTTCTAGATGCCTATATTCGAGTGGAGGACTACGTTATTCAAAATTTGATGTTTCTAGGTACCGTTGTTTTTTTCACAATGCGCGAAACATACATACATTCATGCAGGTTCTTCATTATTTGATTTCATTAAATATAATGCAGGCTCTAATATTTGGTGGTAACAATTTGAAAAGCGAAACGCGGTTTTAGGGTGGACTACACAAAATGCCAAAACGAAATTAATAGTTCTTCATAGGCAAATTATCCTTTTGGGCTAAAAAGCAAACAAGCGAATGTCTAAGAATACATGTTTAGGCGAATATGATACGCGTGGCAACACTTTTCATCCAAACTGCAAGAATTTTTGTCAACCTTCCGTGTGGTCTTGTTTCCAAGCTCCCACCAAAGAGCCAATAAATCAGTTCTACTGTGTGCTGTCGCCAACTGAGCAAATTCGACCAATACAACTTCCAGAATCGTTCAGAGCTCATTAACCATATTGGAACAGCATTCCATCCCGATAATGGGAGATACACAAATTTGATCACCTGACAAAAATTATTGAAGTTTAGATGAAAAGCGTTGCTAAGCTTATTATGCTTGCCTGATCTTGTACCGTCAAACTTTTACTTGTTTCGCTCTCTTCAGATTTGCTTTCGTGGTATAACATTTTTTAAATTTAGATGAGACGTAAATCAGCATTCGTTCAGCTTTTAGCTGAAAAAGCTAGGTTCTTTTGCGAACGAGGAATTACAAAGCCCATTAAAAGAAAGCAAAAAGTTATTTGACAACAAACAAGCAGTTAACAAAACGGGCAATATACTATTGACTGGTCATTGTTCTTTATATAAATAAAGAACCTTTGAAGAACGTATAATAAATCCGTTATGATTATGACTTCTTAGAGAATTCCAGCAGTTCAAATTTACAATGCCAAAGAGTTTGGAATAAAAATTTGCTGTAAAATTATTTCATCACAAACTAACGTCAGATTCTTCTCATTTATTTAATAACGAGAAAACTTAATTGTACAGCTAACAGCTGTGTGCTTTTTTCATTACACTTCAATTTAATTATTCTGGTCATATGTGAGGACTTGTTTCATAGGTGGGCTGCTTGTATACGAAGCTTGAATGAGCATTTTCTGCCAGTGAAGTGACATATATTTCTGTTTTGCCGTAGTAAGAAACGCGTCAAAACAATAACATCTTATTTCAGGCGTCACACGCAAAGAACATTAAATACATAACATATACAGTCGATTCAGGTTAACCGGACCACATCGGGAAGCGATCTTTTTTATCCTAATAATCTGCTGGACCGCTTGTACAAATATGTCCTATGTTGTAAGACGAGACGTGCTATATGTAGCAAACAGTAAACGTACATGTAAATCATGTACTAAAATGTAATTATGACCTTTATTGTGCGATAACACGTAATGGCGAACATACATGTAGAAACAAGAATTACAGTCGAACATTTTTCATTGATAAAATTAATTTAGAAACAAAGTCTAAGAAACGATCTCCACGATACTCAGCATGCGAAGCACAGTAAAAACAAGTTCTTACCAAGTTCCAGTCAACATTTGAAAAACTTATCCAATGTGATCTGACGCGTTCTCTTGAAAGATTGCATATAAACAAAATCGTCGCAAACATCTAACGCAGCAATGGGTCTGCCTTCATTTCCCGCCTGCATGAAATACTAACGCAAAGTTTCAAGCATTTCCTCGCATCCTGTGTTGTCACTTGCACCAACTTATTAGCGGCATCATCATCATCACTTTCTTGGTCTTCTGATGCTGTCGTGCGTTTTGCTGCAACTCGAGCAACGATTGCAGTGTCGTAATTTTAATTTTCATCGTAGCACTGAAGCTTGTTGTCGATGGATAAAAATTCTTTGCAATTTTGTACCTGTTGAAGTTTCACATGTCCGTCATCATTTTCACTTTCAATAAGCATGTCCACATCCACGTCCAAAACCAAGTGCTTAAAGCCACAGTGAGAAAAACAGTTCTGAATTGTCTCACTTCTCACTTTTCGCCAGCTGTCGGCCACAAATGTAACTGCTTGTAAGATGCTGACCTTTGCACTGACTTCGCTGGCCTTTCACGATGAGGTCAGCAAACTTTCTTTATTTGCTTCAAGGATGTAATTAACCAACCTTGCACGATAAAGGGGCTTCAAATTTTTGATGATGCCCATGTCCATTGGCTGGACCAAAGCTGTGATCGTGGGAGGTAGAAATGCCAGTTGGATGTTCTTCAAGCAATCTAAATCAGGATGTGCTGCACAATTGTCAAGAAGAAGCAGCACTTTTCTCGACTGACATTGTAGCTCTCTGTCCCAATCCTTCAGTCATTCTTTAAAAAGTTCAAAGGTCATCCACGCATTTCTGTTCGCACGATACACAACTGGTAAACTGTCCATCCTATGTCCTTTAAAGCAGCGAGGCTTAGTGCTTTTACCTATAACCAACAGCTTCCTCTTGTCCGTTCCTGATATATTTCAGCAGCACAAGACAGTACCCGATCGCGTAATGGCAGACCGCACATTCAGTTGAACAATGCTAAACGAATTACGCACACTGCGCATGCCCAGAAGAGAATTTGGCGCAATTACGACTTTGGTGTAATTTTAAAAGAAGCTAAATGTGGTATATGGTTGATGTTCTGTTACCTGGACGTAAACAGTTCGGGGTTTTAAAACTTGTTCAGTTGTACGTTGCTTCATTACTTAGATGTAAATATCGATTGCAAACTCCAAGTTTTCGTTTAAGAAGGATTACAAAACAGGAAAGGTTACATGATGTTGTTTATTGATTGCACTTCTGATGAATAAAAGCAATCAATTATTTACCATGCGTTCCATTCTTAAATACTTTAACAACTTAAGGAATATATATAGCTTAAATTACTGAATTAAAGCCAAAGAAATTATGACAAATAACTGATATTAAATGTAATGTTTATGAACAAAATAAACCAAAATGAAATGAAACAGAAGCAAGTGCAATGAGCACAAAAAAGTGTCCATGGTATTGCAATCGTAAAGAGTCGCTAAGGCCTACATGAGGAACAGGCTTGTGTAGAGTTGTTTATTTTTATTCGCCAGTATTTTCTCCCACGCCAACGGTACACTATTGAGCATGCGCAGTAAACGAAATTCGTTAACATTGATCAACTCAATGTGCGGTTTGCCATTACGCTACCCGATCCACCGCTTTTTTGGAGCCAGAGAGTGCAACATGTTTGTAACTTAACAAGCCGTCCGGTGTAGCACGATAATACAGCTTAGTTTCATCAGCATTGTAGATCTCATCTGCTGAAAAATTTTCAACAAGCTCGGACAGTTTTCATGATTTCCATTCTTCAGCACCTACACTATCAGCACTTTCTTTCTCGCCATGTGCTTTCTTGAATTTTATGTCATGTCTAGATTTCCATCGAGACAACAAAGAGTCCGTAGCTTTAAAATCATCGTGGCCCAGCGTTTTAGCGAGTTCTTGTGCTTTGTATTTATTTTAACATTGGGCCGCTTACTCGCACAGCTCGTCCAGTAACAATGGAAAACCATTCATTAAGGGCTTCGTCGACGTCTGGATTCTTGCCTTCACGCTTCCGTTTTTTTTTTAAAGTTCCTCCTCTTCCTTCACATTGTGCTCATTCTTCTCGCAGCTCATTCTCTTATTTTATCAAGAGCGAAATTGTAGTCTTTGCCAATCCGGTAATTTCCACCAGCCGAGGGAGTTAAATGTTCGCCATTCAAAGCTTTGGCACTAAAATCCTTCCAAAAGGGTGCTGAAATGATAGATTTCTCTTGTAAATTTTAATCATGATTGACAAGCGGGAATTCCTTTCAAGTGGAGCTGGACACTCTATTGTTCATTTCCTCGAAAATCGAAGACGCAGTGGGACCAAAAACCTCATTGGTGGCTACTGGTGGCTCTGTTTTAAAAAAAGGTCAAGGAAAATGGTGCGCGTGTTCACCTCCCAGTGGTTTTGCTCTTGTCATGCACTTTAAGGAATTCCTGACCTTTGATAAAGGATTCTCCTAAAGAGCGAAGCTACAGAAATAAATACGTATTGTTAAGAAGGAAAACTTCTCTGCAACAGAAGTGGCTCCGTCCCAAGGCAGAGGGAAACAGCTGCGCATGGGCCAAATATCTGTCGCCAAAGCACCAAAGCTCGAAGCCTACCTCGAAGTTCGAAGGTCAGTTTATCAAGAGTTTATAAACTGAATATCGTTTTAAATTTCTTTAAACTTTAAAGGAAAAGAAAATATTTTTTCGAGCAAGTAAATTAATTAATGGATTAGTTATTTTGAGCAAAAAAAGTAAGAAAATCCAAGTTTAATTTAACGCGAATCGTTAAAGAACTTTCTTAACACGTGTTCCTCAATTTCCTGCACACATTGCGGGGGGGAGGGAATTCTCGCCGCCAGGTTCCATTGCCAAATCCTTTGCGAATTTTCCCTCCGCATTGGAGTGGCGTAATAGGAAATTGGTTTACATTACGTCCATGCAACCTTTCCTCCTTTACATAGACTTTCTTTAACTACAGATCCTCCCATATGTCGCAGACCACCTGTACATCCGCTCTACGTGGCCGACTTGTGGCTTCTGTTTCTTATTCGCTCTCACGTTTTTTGGTCCGATTAAACGGAATTTTGGTCCAAATAAGCGAATTACATTAGGCTTATGTATATAGAATTTGTTTCGGTTTTTTAGGATTCGGTCCGAAAAAGCGGCTGGTCCGGTTATTCGGTGGTCCAATTAACCGTATTCGACTGTATATAAATATATATATATATATATTGTTTTCACAGGAATTGGCAACCTTGCAACATACATTCCACGCGCTTCCTTCGAAAGCTGAAAAATTGCGCCCATTTAATATTCGTTCTATGTTAATTGTTTTCGTTTGTTTAGCACAGAAATTCTAGTAAATTTTCATAACGTTTTATTTTAATTTACGAGGTATTTTCCCACACTTTTCATTTTTCACTTTTAACGTGTACATTTGAGTTACTGCCCAGGGGACTCCAGTCTTTTTGACCAACAGAAAGCTGCTCATTTTCTCCTCCTTATGGTTTTCTTCACTACCACAGATGATGCTGCATCGTCCGTCGTGCAGAATAATCAGGGACGCGTTCGGGATTTAGGCATAATGCCCCGTTCGAAAAGTAATCTGCAATCTCCTTATAAGGTAAAAACCCTGAAAATCCTACAGTGCAACATAAATGGACTCTCATCAGGAGCCAAAGCGCCTAAGCATCCTCAAATATATAGCTGGCAGAGACTAGGGAACTGATACAAACACTCTTAGAACCACATATATTGCGCTAATAGGACCTATTCTAGAATACGGCTACCCAATTTATTCGTACTTGTCTTAAACTAATCTTCTGAAATTAGAACGAGTACAACTGAGTGCCACTCGAATTGTTCTCGGACTTAGAAATAGCTGCCCTTCTGGTATAGCCTTGTTCGAGACCAACTTACAGCCACTGCATATTAAAAGAAGAGCCAATTTAGTTAAGTATTTCAATAAAATATACTGCTACGGCCTCCAACATCATACTTCTTCGTATCTTCACACTTGGCACAACAAACAAAGACTCAAGAAATACAGCCCTTTTAGCTTGGCAGATGTTCAAAACCTGATCTCTTGGAAGGCTGTACCTCTATTTCTAAGATCCTTTATTGATCCCTCAGTGGGACTACCAAGAGTTTTCCACCTTGCAACCACTCCACTGCAAACAAGCAAACTCACCATAAAGACCTTCTTAGATAGCTAGCTCTGGAAATTATTAGTTGCATTCCTAAAGATCCAATGCAGGTCCATACTGACGGTTCGTACAAAAGATCGTACTGGCTGCGGTATTTTTATTAAGACCATCTACTTTGAACTACAATAAAGCAACGCAACCCTGACACTTGTTCTGTCTTCAGGAGGGAGTTAATTGCGATTAATATAGGGCTTGATGCTATGTCTTATGATTGTGATTTTGGGGAACTATAGATTTTATCGGACAGCCGCAGTAAACTGCAACATCTTGGTGGCTGGTCCTCGATCAAAGCAGCGTATCTATTCTACTCAAACTGAGGAAAATCTCTAGACCCACGATGTCCACCTCCAACGGATCCGATCAGATGTTAGCATGAGTGGTAATGAGGTTGCTGCTAGACTGGCCAAAGAGGGTAATGAGAATGAAACGGTGACTGGCTCTTCGCGTACTTACCAAGAACTTTAACTCAAATGAAAGATCTAAATTTAATATAGCGTATTCCACTCACGCACCAGTGGTACACAGGAACATCCCCTGACTCTCTGCTGGAAATCAAATGTTACCGTGGTTCCCAGACTGCTTTGGCTAGACTAACAAGTGGCCACCTTAAGTGTCTTTCCTTTGATAATGGCAAAAAGATCCACACCGCTTTTAAAAAATGTTATGACTATGCAGCTTCACCGGATCACACATTGAGTTACATCGGACTTTCTAAGGGGACTTAACATCCGATCCCCTTATTGTTATTGATTTTTTGGAGATGATCTGATATATGTCAGATCTTTCGAGGATACGCAAAAATAACAACGTTTGAGTGGATTTAAAAGTTTTTGATACATTTTTACAAATTTTTTTGCTATTTGGCAAAATATGTTACATTAAAAAATTTTGGTAACTGTAAATTTTACTGTTAAACTGGCCGTTATATTTCCACAGTAAAAAACTCTTTAAAACTATCTTGTTAAACTAGATTTTATTTTCATTTTTTTCATTTTAATTTTTTTATGCAGTGTAAAATTTTGTTTTTGTTGTTGAGATTGAATTTCATGTCGGGGTAATCGCTTGATATTTTGAAAGCGAATGTAAATATTGTATAGAAATAGTTTTTATACTTTTATGCTTTTTATTTAAATAATTTTGCTCAAAAGATCAAGTGGAACGAAACGTGAATTCAGTACTTCTTAATTGTTCCTATTTTAATGTTTTATGTTATTATCCCTTGAGAAGTCGTTTTAAAGCATTAAAATATGAATAATTAAAACTTGAATAGTATTTTAATTTTCATACGTAATTTTTTTAACTTTTCAAGTAGTAATTTATTAAAACTTTTTCAAAATTCTTTTTAGCAATTTGCCTCTTACTTTGTTATAAAATTTAAGGATACTTTTAATTCAGTTTTTACAATTTTTCCAGGACAATAAAATCTATCTATTCTAATTTATAAATTTTAAGTTTTGAATGCATATATATATATATAATTTCGTTGGTACATTGATAGAACTTTGAAATTAATCGCTTTTTAGTTATGTAGTGAAAACTACTGCGTAGATGAACAAAAATTGCGGGTTAATGGATGACTGAATGGAAGTTTGGGAAAAGTATGACCAGCTTGGTAGTTAAACATAATTTATTTTTGGATGACGAATTTCTTATCACAAATCTTAATTGCTAGAACACTAAGGGTGCTAAACGCGCAATAAATATACTAGATACGCAATAATTCTTAATTAATGGAGAATATCTAGCAGAGTCTAAGAGACACGTTATTAGGTATTTCTTCTGCCTTTCTTAGCATGCCTTCGTGGTGTAATGGTCAAACACACTCGGCGCGCATTCGAGAGGGCCGTGGTTCGAGTCCCGGTGAGGGCATTTGCTCATTTTTCATGACCCCTGCTACAAAAAAAAATCCTAATGACTCTGCAACGTTGATAGTAAGAAGACATCTTCAAGAGATGTTACACGAAGAAATAATGTACTGGCATTTAAAAAAAGTTCGCCCATTTTTTATTGCTATATCACATTCAAAGAGGGCGAAGTGAAAAAAAAAGCAACTTTTCCTACAAATGCGCCCTTTTAGAACCCATTTCAAGGTTAGACGCCGAGTTTTGTACTTTTAGATTTAAAATATTACTTGTTATTTGTACTTTAGCCAATCAAAACCAAAGTAAAAGACGTTCAGAAACACTCTTCGATCAGTAGAAATAATACTGTATGATTTCTGTTTCAAATTACTGGTTGAAAAATAATAGCATAGTTATATGAGCAAAGCTGCTAAAAATATTCTGTTCGAGAGGCCATTATAAGAATTTCCCTTCTACTCTGATAAGGGCTTTATAAATTAACAGTGTAAGGAACATTCATTCATGGGGTTTGACATTAGATTGTCATCCTCCTCTTCCACGTATGGATTAGTATTGAGCTTAAAGCCCCTTGCCCAACCATTCAGATGTTTCTTATTCATTGTTCTTAGTTTCGATAATTTCTTCTTAAGGATGATACACAAATGATTCGATCTCAACGATCATGCTCAGTGACGTCTAGAGTGTCGTCGTCAGAAGACATCTCGATGGTGAAAAGATAAAAGTCTGAACTATTTAGCGATTGCTACCAAAACCTTTAACAGCACTCAGAATGTCTATTCGTCTAGCAAAATTCATATCTAATCATTCGCGCTAATGAGCACTTACATAGAATCTCAAACATCCCGTATCTTTTACGAAGATGGCGGCATATGCGGGTTTGTGTGCAGTCTTCCCATTCCCATTCGCCGTTTCGATTCGGATAAGACGTGTCTTAAAGTGCAAGAGTCTAACCTGAGTCTGATCAGCGCAATATTCTAACTGATCAACTCACAATAAGCATCAGTGAGGGCCAAATTACGATCAAGTTCAAATAAGTGAGAATGAGGTGAGTGATACGGTTCAGACCCGGACTCCGAATCTTCTTAGTACGGCTGGGCTGCATTTATGCGCTAAAATATGTAAGGTTTATAATGCGTTTTCTAACAGTTATTTTAAGTTTTGTAGCTTTCCTATCTTATTCTAATTTCAGCTTACAATTTCCTGCCAGAATGTGAATTCAGAAACGCAGAGAATGCAAATGAGAATGAGTACTATTTAAGTCGTGACTTAACCGACTTCAAAAGAGAGAGTCTGATTTCCTGACTAGCGTGCGTTTGCCTTCTGGCTACATCTCTCTTAGCTGTTACTACTCTCGGCCATATCTAGGCCCTTTCCTAGGCTTCGTCGGTTCAATTAATACTTAGGGGCCAACTAGTTAGATTGTGATAGCTTCGGCTATATTTATTTAAGAACTTTAGTTAAGTTAATTTTAGTTCAAATTATTAGTATTTAAGTTTAAGTCCGAGTGGTGGCTTTATTGTAAAGTTCCAAGCCGGAACTGATTGTAAATATACTGGATAAAAAAGGGTTTTAAACCCTTCTCAAGTCTCGCTTGTTCTGTTCACACTTAAGCGATTATTCGCTTGTAAAGTGTTCGTGGGGTTCTAAGTAAGAACTGAATATTTAAAGAGAGAACCCTACAAATATAAGAGCGTTGACTAGTTTCGTGTAGTTTTCAGTCACATTAAGATTTGATCTTGAAAAACATGATTGGCATTTACTATTACTGACATTAGTGCCCTAACTACGAAATCTGAAAACTTCACTCAACTGAAAAATGAAGTTCACTCTTATGCTTTTTATTGTGTAATTTTGTACCGAAGCAATTCTATTCACAGTTCTTGCAGAATACCAAATGATTCTCATTCTAAGATACGAGAGGTTAATTATAAGTTCGCCCCATAAAAATGATCATCCGAATTTGGAATTGTTTTCTTATCTCTCTCGAGAGAATGATACATATGTATGTGCATTTCCATCTTCTTGAGCTGACCCTCTTCATTTCATTGAGAGACGCGAGGTCAACCAGGTTTTGCAACCACTAGAAGATCATTAAAGAAGTAGAAAAGGAAACTGTACAATAAAAAGTGAAAAATTCTTACAAAGTGACTATTATTTTTACATTTAGAAACATGACAGCGAATTTATTTGCGAGAAATCCCACGCATTTTAGATAAAATGTGTTATGGATTAGCGAAATGCTTAAAACCACAATGCGTAATAAATTAAAGAATTAGGGGAAAAAGAAATAGATAGCGTGATCTCTAATGGTATAATGTACTGGATATTCTAATTAGCTTGCAAATAGTATAATTGTTATAGTGCTTTCGTTCGCTTTTCAGATACATTGCGGTTGAATAATAGGTTTTATTTCCTTCATATAAGCGGCGTATTATTTCCTCACACTATTCATAAGAACCATTGCACTTAAATTACACTTTCTGCCTAAAGTTAACCTTACACAAAAGCAAGAAGATCAACTGTTTGTCTTTTGCTTTGGTAATACGTATGTGTTCGTCCAAATATTTTCCTGTAGTTTATTTTATTTGCTTCGAGCTTTTTCCTTTTACCTACCTGTGAGACGTACAGAAATTTAGGATATCATATTTCAATGGAAATAAATTTCGACAGTTTTCGAATCCATTTGGACTCTTTTTTTCCAGAATGGACTGTAAAATGGATTCAAAAGGGATTTTTTTCGTGGCGTTTGTACGTTTGTAGACGTATATCGGAGCCGAGTTAGGAGACGGAGACGTACGCAAGCCAGGTAAGGAGGTGAGTATGTATGTACCGGGTGCCCATAATTAAACTGACAGTGCTCACAGTGTTCTGTAGCGCGATCTATTTGCGAGAATGACGCCACATTTTGTATGGATATGCCTTACAGCACGGTATGGAAAATCTTACGAAAGATTATCAACTTCTATCCGTACAAGATCAGCCGTGTACAGGAGTTACTGTACCCCGACCATGATAAGCGATTGACTTTTGCTCTTACCTTTCTTGCCAGAATGGAGGTGGATGCTGTTTGGCCGTGGAAAATCTTATGGGGAGACGAGGCCCACTTTTACCTGAATGGAACTGTGAATACCCAGAACTGCCGAATTTGGGATGACAAATCACCACATGCAGTCACAGCAATTCCCTTACACTCACCAAAAGTAACTGTTTGGTGTAGGTTCACAGCGGAATTTATCGTAGGTCCATTCTTCTATGAGAACAAACATTACCCCGACAGAACCGGAAATCTGTTCTATTACCGGAGAGAAATATCGCCACATGTTGAACAGCTTTGTCATTCTGGCACTTTAGCAAAGACAATGCCTGGGGGAAATGATTTTCATGCAAGATGGAGCCTCTCCACACGTTGCTGTACGGGTGCAACAGATGCTACGACAGAAATTCACAACAGAAAGAGTCATTAGCCGCTGTTTTCCAACTGCATGGCCACCTCGGTCGCCTGATCTTACCCCATGTGTCTTCTGGCTATGGGGTTACCTTAAGTCCAAGGACTATCGAGGAGTCGTCCAGGACCTGGCTACGTAGAAGGATAACATATCACGGACTGTACGGCAGATTCCTGCAAACATGTTACTTTCTGCTGTTGTACATACTGTGCACAGAATGCAATATGTGGTCCACAACAACGGCAGCTACATTGAACCTCATTTGAATGCAAAATAAAAGGTAATTTCCGTATTGACTTGCATTTGTTAACACTGTATTTTCTATTACACAGCGCCAAATATTCCCCTAGCGGTGACTTTTGGAACTAATTTGTTTTTTCGCGTAATCCTTCGTCCGTCTTGTTTAATCTTCCTACAAAATGTGGCGCCATTCTCGCAAATCGATCGCGCTACAGAACACACTGTGAACACTGTCAGTTTAATTATGGCCACCCAGTATATATATATATATATATATATATATACACACACACACACACCTCTTTACCAGGCTTAAAAATTCTCACCCAGACTTTACCTTCGCAATCGTTGGTCGTGGTCATGTACTTCCAATTACACAAGCGTTTTCAGAGACAAAAATATCCCTGTTTTGACAATGTCAAATTTAAAAAGAAGTAATTTTAGACAAATTACGAAGTGCAATTTTAATGCAATCACCGGGTTCTTATTTATAACATTTGAAAAAGTTTTATACTCGTTTATGAAAAAATTAAAATGCATGAAGTTTGACTTAACGTACGACGGAAATTGACCGGGATACTGAATTTAAAAATTTGCAATTTTTTATGTCCCTTTTAACATGCCTTAAGGGATCCTTTAACTAAGTTAGAATAATTCGAGGAAATAAGTTTCGATGGAGTACAACAAAAAATGTATATAGTTTCATACGCCGTACAAGAAGGCCATGTTGTGTCTATATTAGATTTTTTTATTTTAGTCGTCTTTAATTTATTTTGCATACTTCTACAAATAACCTATCCGAATTTTTATTTTTTGTAATAAAAATAGAATTTCATAAAATTTATATTTGTAATGCTGTATTAGATTATGTTTTTGTACCTAAAATATTTTTGAGGCCCATTGGTGGCCGAGTAAACAAGACAGCGCCGAACACTGGACAATCGATCCAGGCTCAAACCTTGATGGATGGGCTGGCTTCAAGGGTATTTTCATCTTCCTTTCTTTCGACCTTAAATCATTGTTATGTACACTGCGCAAAAGAAATGGGACAGTTCTATATCTCCCGTTCTACTGCGCCGATTGACGAAATTCAAATTCCGTTTTTCATGCCTCGAAAGATTATATTAGATTTATACATAGCAGTGCTCTAACACAGGTATTTTGATACAAAATCGGCCTTTTTGTGAAAAGGTCATACCGATTTTTTCCATATATCGATTCTGCAATTCAGACTATGCCTAAATATCAAATTTTGTGAAATTTGGTGAGAAACTTACTAAGAAATTTAAAAATTTATCTTACCGCACTTTTTTCAGTTTGCGCCAAGATTAACACTTTGAGTGAAATTCTTCATTTATGGTAACCTATTTTCCTTTCCCATTCATTGTGTATGACCGGAAAAAAAGTTGCATCGCTCATTCTTTCAAATACTTTTAACAAAGTGCGTAAACAACATATAGCGCTATTATCGCTTATAAAAACTATGCCAGATTTCAAAGGGAGCAAATATATAAATTCACGTATGTATTTGGAAGTTTTGAATGAAAAATTGTAATGTTTCGCAGATACGCCTGGAAGTACGTCACACATTTTAAGGTGATGGTAAAAATGTTGTAAGTCATAATTAAAAAATGTTTCCGAAAAATTTGCAAAAATTGCTTAAAAATACAAATTTTAAAAGCAAATGAGGAAATATCTGCGAATTTAATTTGGATTGAACTTAAACTTCGCACTGTGAAAGAAGAAAATCAAGTAAGTTTAATCAAAAAAGAAACACTAATAAATATATACCAAATTCAATTAACATTGAGGAGCTAAAATTTTGAGAGCTAATTTTTTAAAAACCACTCGTGCGACTTTTACAAAACTTGGCACTTTGGCATAATTTGAGTCGGCAAATTTCATAAATTATACGTAAGTAGTACAAAACAGCATTTTATTTACAGACGAACAAATAAGCACTTATCATTCCCATAAAGCTAATAAAATAATGTGTCTTCAGGTTTAGATCATTACATACACAAACCTTCTTCATGAGATGATCGAAACGGCGTTAAAGACTGCATGTCTGGGATGGCATAACATTCTTGTGATGTTTGTTCTGATTTGGTGTAACGTGGCAGGCAGACGAATTCCGTCGCCGGTTAGGCTAAAGTGCGCATGCGTGACTTTCATCAGGTATGACGTCTCCCCCTAAAAGATTTGATTGAATTTTCAGTGACTTGTCAAATCTATACGCAAACATTTCTTGAAACAAAAAATTTATAGTCATGAAATTTTCGTGTTTAAGTAATCCGTTCTTGTTAATTTTAATTAAATCCATTTCAACATAAATTCAATAATCTTAATCATTAAGAGATGTAATATTCAAGACTTTTCAATAAACGCAAATTAAACCTAAAGTGATGTGTGACCATGTTTATGTTTATCAAGAGTATCCACGAATATGTTAAATCTGTCTCTGTTAATCCGATCTGTCCATCTTGTGAAATTGCGCATTACAGCTTTTCCAAGTAATTGCAGTTATTTCTAATCCTCAAATCACCTACACAGAATTATCACATATACATATATAGGTATGTGGCATTTTACTGTTTTGCTAACGCTATCATGCTTTCTTCTAACAAGGTTTTTCTATCGCTAAGTCTTTTTCTCATTGACTGGGACAATATTTAAGGTAAAAAGAAACTCAAAATTAACTAACTTTAATTTGGTTACGCCCTTCCTACTGTTGCGCAGTCCTTTTTTTCTCTACTCCGTTCGTTGATGCTTATACGTGGAAAATAGGCATTGCAAATCGAAATTGAAAAGAGATAGAGCAAAATTTCCAACTAGAAAGTTTTAGAGCATCAATTAATTAGTATGAAACGACATTTGGTTCACACGGATAAGACAAAATTGTCGCCTGTATACCCAAAGATGTCCGCAATTGAAGCACTCCATTTTGTGTAAGCGTTTGAAATGAATAGGCATAGCTATTAAGAAATACGCAACTTTTACTGCCTAAAATGTGTACTTACGTCAATGCAGTTTGATAACATCACACACACATACACACAAAAAGAAAAAAAGGAAAAAAACTCAAAAGGAAACTGTCACTCAGTGATCGTCTGCCATCAAAATTATAATGAGGTTTGAGATTATGCTGTTTGTATGAAGCAAGAGCCAACACCTTTTAAACTAAAATTTTAAATGCATTGGAAATTAACGTTTTACGGACGTTACAGTACAGTACACGTTACAATCCGAAGTTCCGCACTGTTACATTTCCGAAATATGAATATCCAGAGTAGAATCGTAGCACATTAATTGACGACATATTTGGGTATACAATTCGTAAAAACGTTTTTTCATTGTCAAACCAGGAAACAAAAACTTTTGACACTTCAGGTTAATTGCGTACGACTTCATAATTTAAATTTTATGTAACATAAAAACATTTTCACAATATTAATAAAAGAATTAACTTGGCAATAATATATCGTAACAGTTATACTAATCTGAATTAAAAAAGTTGCCAACAGTAGCTATTTATTTAAAATGCTGACATTAACGAACAATTTTCGATTGATGTCACATGCAATCGCGTGCTTTCTTCTAAGTCAGAATATGAGCTTATATAATAATAATATATTTAACGTTTGGTAATGTTATTTTTACTTCATATTTTGTAAAACTTCAATTTTTGATTAACAAACTCTACGATTTGAAAACGAGCAGTAACAACACTTTTCGAAGTAAAGCATTTTTACCTCCAACGCGTGAGACTTTTGCCAGTGGAAAAAATGAGTGCAAAAATTAGTGTTTTCAGAGTTTTTAATTAATATCTCGGCTGATTAAAGTCGTACAAAGATGGGAACAGTCGAAATGTCTTCCCACGAATTTTTAAGAATCGGGAATAACATATTTAAGGTTTGGCATCGCTATTTTTTTTCATATTTTGTAAAACTTAGAAATTTGTTATTGACAAACTCTAAGATTTGAAAACGAACAGTGGCAACAGGTCTCGAAATAAAGCAGATTTTTTATCTCTAGCGTGTGAGACTGTTGCCACTTGGTAAAATAAAAGCGAAAACTAGTGTTTTCAGAGTTTTAAACTAATATTTCTGCTAATTAAAGTCGTACGAAAAGGAGAATAGTCGAAATGGCTTCCCACGAATTTTGGGAATCCTCTCGAAATTCAACTCCCTGCCGTTCCGGAGGAGGTAATGCCACAAACAAGAAAAAAAAAAGACAGGGTGCCGCCAGATTTTAATAGCGTTGGACATGTAAAACTTTAACAAAATTTTACTCGAATACTTTTATACTTTTCCAAACGTAGATTACAAAATACAAAGGTGAAGCATCAGAATGGTTTTAAAAAAAAAAGTAAGACATTTAGATCCCTTTTTCTGTTATAAATTTAGATTCAGACCAAGGCAATCCATTTATTGTACTTTTTTATTCACGACCAGTTAAATATGACATTAAGGTTTATATAACTGAAAGAAAAGAATAATAATAGTAAATAATAACAAAAGTGAAATTTTTGTCATCGTTCTACATTACATTAAGGAAGAATAGTTGCTGTAATGTGTTGCTAAAAGAAGATTCGGTCTCTAATTTTTCATTCGAGTTCTACAGTATTTCTCTAATATAATTTTTTTCCGTCTTTATTTTTTGAACCCCAACTTCCTGACGAAATCCTCCATAAATTCCCTATAAAACACCATAGCTCGTAAAATGGCTGTGTAACCGTTGTAAAGGGGGGGGAGATGTGAACTCATCTATGCCATCTTTCTGAGCACTCTATAATAGTCATAAAAATAACATCTTTTCCGGGTGTGATTGACTAAATTTCGTAAGGAGTTATCCAGAATGACGCATCATTTACCTTCGTTGATGATTGTAGAGTTATCAAACAGTAAAAAACCATCAGGAACAACTCTGAAGATGATGCGCAAATAATTGGCCGGACGAGATGATATTATTCGGAGGCTTCAGAATATAACTCTGAACCTTAACTCTTTTTCTTTATTATTACCATTATTTTTTTTTGTATTTTCCCCAAACAGCGGAAGAACTTACGTCGCCTTGTCCGGCCTTTCATTACATACCCCGTCTCCTGCCCCAAGGCAAAGATATGAGGGGCTATGGGTCCACCCCCACTGAACCGCAAATCTATGATTTATCATATACCACGAAACCAATCGTCCAAGCCATCCATTTGCCAATATGATGATGGTACTTCTAACGCCAGAGATTAAGAAAATGGTTGCACGCCTCGACTCGACCTTCCCGAAGTTGATGATAGTTTGAAGACGTTATTCGATGACCTTCCATTTCGGGAAATGGAAAAGATCATTTGGCCACGCGCTCTGCTCGGGGGTATATATCATCATTTTTTTAAGCTTCGTCGACGCATCGGAAGTTTAAACAGTTCCGGGTCAACGTACGTCTCAAATTTGCTATTTAATGCATGTCAATACAAAAGACCACATTTAATTGGAACTCTATAGAATGATTTTAGGGCAGACTAAAGCATTCAAATTAATTTCAGAGAAACTCTATTGGATAACATTAATCTGTTCATGGAGGTACCTAGTATCATTTGATGCTTTTAAATGCATATTACAAGAACCTATTTTGATTTTGACTCCTAAGAACAGATTTTCTCCTGTCATTTTAGTTGTAAATCATTCAAGCCAGGTTTACTGTCTGTTCTTTTAGGAATAGGTGATTAAATCTTAACAGCTTTTTCATTTGGAAAAGCTATGTTAAGTTTCACAGCGGCAAAAATGATTTGATGTCAGTAAGATTTGTAAAATAAGCAAGAAACCCCGCTGGAGTACAGTTCTAGAATTGTACTGTGTTTGATTTTCAGTAGTCTTACCACATCACTTAGTTTGAGTGGATGCGTCTTGTGGTCACACACACAATATATAGCATAATCACAGACCTCTAGCACTATAATCATCTTTGTTAAAAAGAATTTGGGGCTGGCTCATTTTGCGAACGCGGATGAAGGGGCTATTAGTTATTTAATCTTTGACTTCAATAACTGAAAGCAATGTAATTGTCTGACAGCGTAAAGTTTAGTAAAAATTAGTAAATTCAGTAAAAATTACAGTTTCTAAAACTTTTAGGCAATAAGATTTTGCATTCTTATCTTTATAATTAAAATAGTTGTATTGAATGCAAGTACATAAAAGAAAACCTTATTATTTATGAATAATA
>KK116218.1:118955-141667 GCA_000611955.2 Stegodyphus mimosarum
CCTACCTTATGGTGTAAAATTGTAATTTGAAGAAAGTAAATCTTCCTACTAACTTCTTGCAGGTCGCTAATCTTTGAAATACCTATTGTAAACGTTTTTCAAAAACATAGCGTCTGTAATTATATTTAAGAAAAAAAATGCATTATTAAAAGAAAAAATATCATTTATAAATAAAAAATTCTCTAAAAATATTCTTTATGAATAATTTTAGAAGAAATCTGAAATAATAAAATTATTCTTCCAGTGTTATTAGACTCGGTGTTTGTTAAGAAACAAGCATTTTGCGTTCGAAAGAAAACTCATTTTATAAGTTCCAAGGGGGAAAATGATCATCTCACATTTTCTGCCAGACACATTCATCGTCATGAGCATTCTTTTATCTTCCAACTTGCGACTGAAAGCCATTCATTGTAAATGCTAGATATTTCGTAACATTTTGTCATCAGCGTGTCCAATTACGCAGGTAAACCTCCAAAATATCCTTTCGATGAGACCTTGGGGAGGACACGGCGTTTGGCAAGAGCCATTCGAGGAGAGAGAAAAATGAAATAAAACGCCCCCAGGGTATTTTCATTCGAAGATGAATATCGTCTCATCTCCAAAGCCCACTGTTTCCTGTTCCTTCCACGATGGCGCGTCTGTCATGAACAATGGGATTAGAAACCCGTTGCGAAATGGACAGATTTTCAGAATGGTTAATGAGAAGCCTTGCCTTTTCTTTTTATATTCGTATGAATATTTACACGAAAGATAATCAACGGAGGGGGATTCTAACGAAAGGGAATTACCTGTGACGTCAATAAGCAATGAATAGGAGGAGCAGAAATGTTAAAATCGGATGGAAAAATTGGTAGCCATTTGATAAATGTGGACATCCATTTCATTTATATAATTCTTTGGATCTAATATGATTCCTCATTTCTAGACAACAACAAGAAAAAATAGTCGTGATTTTAATATAATAAATTAGCTGAAACAAATTTCTAAAATGCTCGTCGATCCAGAAAGTGCTTTTTTTTTTAATAACCGATTTCGATTTACTAATAACAAAACTAGATCTATTTGAATGAGTATTTTAGAAAGAGCAATTATTTCGGAATAGTTAGTAATTCGAAAAAAATCTTAAATTCTAAAACGACACCGCTTATAGGCGCCTCATTCTTAGCGAAGTTTACACTTTAAAAAAATGCATCTTAGAAATACAACAAATATGATGTTTGTTCCATAAAAACATATCAAATTATATTTGTTAAATTTAATGTTAGCAGAGCTTGTACAGTCATTACGTTCGTTTGA
The DNA here is from genome assembly GCA_000611955.2 of Stegodyphus mimosarum. Lineage (NCBI taxonomy): Eukaryota > Metazoa > Arthropoda > Arachnida > Araneae > Eresidae > Stegodyphus > Stegodyphus mimosarum. The sequence continues at coordinate 120,252 of KK116218.1, forward strand.
TGCTGGAGGGGGGAAATGAGCAAAGCCCTTACCGGGATACGAACCTAGACCTCTCGAATACGTGCCGAGTGTGCTACCCTTACACCCCGAAGGCATGCAGAAAGGAGGGAGAAGATACCGTATATACTCCTCCTTTGAAAGGCGGCTTGAGGATTAGGGGACCCAATCGCCAAATCCTGGTGGTGAAACACAACATCCATCGCCTTTTAGTTCGGGCGCTACTGGAGAGTCATTTGGACTTTTTTGAAGCATGAGCCATGAAAAATGAGCAATGCCCTTTCCAGGACTCGAAACTGGAGCTCTCGAATACGCGCCTAGTGTGCTACCGTTACACCACGTAGGTATGCAGAAAGGAGGGAGAAAATACCTTATAAACTGAAGCCTCTCTACAGCTCAACACAGATCATGACATCATATTTAAGCAGTGATTAAATTACAAATACAGCAAAGAATTAGAAAATTTACTGTGGGAGATATTTGTCCTAAATATGTGTTTAGAGTGAAATTAAAATACAGTCTTCAATTTTAACAGGAAAATTTACATTTCTTAATTAAAATTTTCCATAAACAGGTTCGAAGTTCAAAATGAAATTTTTATGATAATCCACAAAAAGTTCAGAGATACTTCTTTTCTTCTCTTTAATGCATAAAAATAGAATCTAAACTTTACTTGAATTGATATGAGTTCATGTGAATATCACAGTGAAAGTACTTAAATTAGATTCCTTTCATTTATTGAAAGCGCAGCTAAAAGCCAAGGTTTTTATCACAGACTGGGTGTCTGGAAAGCAACATGGAACGCTATTTTTTAAGCAGAAAAATCTTTCACATTTAAAGAATTAGAAACCTTATTCAACTTTAAATCGTTGTTATACTTATTTATTCTTATATCTATAGCCTTTAGTTTTCATCTGCATAATTAATTAAGATTTATATTTTATGTGCTTAATAGATGGAATGCACAGAGAACCGATGATAGTTTGACAAAATTTATTTCACCAAAAGAAGCAAAGAAGCACTTTACAGTTCTTGAACTTTCCACAAAAATACTCATATAGCTCGTCTCAGTATCACAGAGTACGATCAGTAGTTATACTACAGATTACTTAGAACGTTAAGCTCGAAATACAAAGCGCATCTAAAAGGAAAAGCTCTCACAGATATCTCAATACTCCGAAGTCGCTCTGAACTAACAAATACTACTGAGAAATTGATGCTCTCTCGGCCTTATAGGGTTTTCTCCCGGCCTTTACTTCCCGAAATTACTGGAAGGCATAAGAGGGCCGGATACGGTTACAGTTACATATAGAATCAATTACAGCTATTCAGTTACAGTACCCATTATAGTTATACAAGGACCGGTCCCAAATGCCTCCAAATGGTGGCCAGGTATGGTCACTTTTGGCGATTTCTCGCCAAATTTTGCGACAAAAATTATTCGCCAAAACTATCGCCAGCTTGGTGATATCTGGCCACTTTAACGAGATAGCCATTTACTAAACGTTAAACAGATTTACTTATTTTTCCGGTACAGCATCTTCTTTTTCAAGCATATCATGTTATATTAAGAAAAAAAGCTTCAACTTCACTAAAAGTATTTACCTATGTACAAAATTCGTAGCAATATGAATATGTTTCGAATTCTGTTTTGGCTTTTATCATAAAGCTCAGTCTAGCTTTTTCTTCGTTGTTCAAAAGAAACAATGGATTGATTGAGCACTGAACATTGGACTCTTCGTTGTTCAAAAGAACTATTTGACTTTCAAATCAGATACACATATTTATTCACAATTCCTTGAATCAATTTAAAGATTCATGACAAATAAACTACGCAAGAGAACCAAATTTCTTAATTCGAAATGGAGGCCCAGACACGTTTTCTAAAAGCTCAATTTACCTTTGCTGATACGGTAGCAACTTGCGCGATAATATGTTCTTTCCCACATCACGATAGACTTAAGCCAAAATATTTATTGCATGGCTTCAAAGATCCTAAAGGTATAACTCTGTGGCTCTCAAAGGCTGCTTAATAAATCAAGAAGATGCAAGCACATAGGATTATATCCAAAGACTGGTATGACCTTCGCATATTTTTATCCAGAATAGTAGGAAATTTTAATGGAGATATTTTTCATAAATGGTCTCTTCTGTGGCAAATTCTTTCTGAGATACTCTCATTAATGGTCTGCATGGTAGTAACTAGACAACTGTCTTGCTAAGGAGCTCATCACCACTGTTTTCATTCAACCATGGCATCGAACAGTTTTCAGAGATGTCCAAGTAAATCTTCTGAGGGACGTATTTGGACATACTGGAAAATTATCTGACTAGTTGACATGCCTGCAATACCAATAGAAAATGGACACTTTGAGTCTTTGTAAATTATAAAAAGGGACGTAATGAGTTTATTTCAAAACAATAAAAATTGGTACCGGCTTCGGAATTTACTCATCATGAATTTTTAAAATGTTTCACGAACTGGTGAATAACCCCGAATTTCATTTCTGTTAAATGAACTCAATTCAGTCCTGTAATGAGTTTACCTAACATAATTCACGTAAAGCATTAACTTTATGACTCTTTCTAATTGTTTGTTCTACAAATTTGCTTGAACAACTTGTTTGTGCAAGTAGAAGAACCAGAACATCTTATTGAAGAGAACAAGGAAAACTAACTAAATGTTTATTAATATTGTTATTATCCAGTCCAGTTTTCTGAAAAGTACTTTTGTTCATGGGTACTAATTTGTTTCAATGTATGGGCAGTAATCGGTAACATAATTTAAATATAAAAGAATGAGTTACTCCTGTCTGTTTAGCCCTTCTTTTTAACCTTTAAACCGCGTGCGTGAAAGTTATTCTGTAGCATTAACTAGTACATGCATGTGCAATAAATCTCTAGCCATTAAGATGTTTTGCATTATTAATGTTTAAAAATGAAGCTTTGGATAGACCTACGCATATTCAAACGAAAGTGTTTTCAGTCGTTTAGGAAAACCACGAAAGTGTGTACTATATAATTTAATATGAAATATGGTTTGCAAAATCTTTCCACCGTTTATCAATTGTATTTAAAAGCTGAGATGGATGGAGCCATCACTTTTGACTCTCGGAGCACAAAAACAAATTGAGATCTCACCGCCTTCACTTATGCACACGAAGTCAAACAAGGTCAAACTCAGTGTGACAGCATTGAAATTGTTTTCAGTCTATAGAAGAATGGAAAACCGTGGGCGTTCGATGCAGCTGAATTGTTAAGCGTCATACAGTATTTCAATGTAAGATTCTTAAATAATTCTTTAGAAGCTTTTTTTTAACAATCCGTTATAAACAAGGTATATTTCGCACATGTGACTGATTTCAAATATTGTTTTTTTCCTACAAAATATATCTCAAAGGAGCGTTTTTTTTATTAAGTGTCAGCTTTATAAAGTTCTCTAAAGATGCTACAGAGGCTGTTTGCACATTTTTTAGACGATGTATATTGTATTCACAAAACTAAATTACATAAAATTCCTGTGTTTCAAATGTTCTATTTGACATCTCTTATTCTGAACTATCTTTCGACACCACAATTTCCAGGATAATAATGCCTTTTGAAGTGTCAGAAGAGGTATTCTATTCCATTCCTCTCGAACAGCTTTCCAGAGTCCTGTTACGGTTTTGGGACAACGTTTGGATAATGCAGTTTTTAAAAGTCCGAAAGCACAAAACTCCATAGGTATCGGGAGATTTAGTAATCTCCATCGGGAGATTTAGTAGGGATATCAGTGAAAGGTATGGCCTTGATACCAGTTTTTTGTTCCATTTCTTTTAGGAAATTTACAGTGGAATTTTATGTGTGACTGCTAGCTTTGTCCTGATGGAGTCTCACAGATGGATGGCACTGTGGGTAAAGCGATGGTATTTCATTCAGAACAATTGGCCATAAAATATGTTTCTCATAGTATTTGGAGTTAATCTTGACATTTTTTTGCACTCTCTTTATTTTTAACTTGCCATTATAAGAAAAACCAGCAATCATCATGAATCCCTTAGAAAAACTTTCTTTCAATTCTTTGAACCATGTACTTAAATTTTTTTCTCCACTTTTATGATAATAAATGGCTCTTTTTTTTGTTACATTCATTTAAATACACCCACGCTTCATCTATTGTGACAATTGTTTTCATTTTTCTTTGGGTAAGTGTTTCTCATATAGAATTCTGCAGCGTGTCCTGCGTTGAACGATACGCTTTGGAAGAAGACGATGTACATTGCGTTTTTTCGCTTTCTTAAGATTTAAATCAACGTTTATCATTTTGTTTACAGTGGACACCGAGCATTTTAATGATTTGGCAACTGTCCTTTGACTAGGGGGATTTTCTTTTAACATTAAACAACGTACCTTTGCAATAGTCGAAGATGTCCGTTTTTTCCTTGGATACTTGTTTGGAATTTTTGTCCCACTTGAAGCTCCAATTTGACGTTTTTGTTTCCTTTCTTGTTGATGATATTACATATCGACGCTTTAGATATCACAAAACCATGACTCTCACATCGTTTTTGGATAACGGAGTATGCGTATTTCTCTTCGGAATGAGCGTAAATGTAGCCTCCGAACCGCTGCTTTGTTAAATTTGCCATTTTGAATAAAAACAAAACTTTCAAGCCACAGACGATAATTTTGACTTTTAAAAACATAGTACAATTACAATTACTTCTTTTCCAGCAAACGATTTTTTATTACCGCTTACCAAAATCGTCTAAAAAATGTGCGAACAGTCTCTTTACATGTAAAGTATACTTAAGAATCTCCATATTCGTGCTTAAAACTCTCAATAATACCAGACTCGTAAAACACGGGACAGAGCCTCAGATTTTAGAGGAATCAAAAATCATCTTTCAGTTCTTGGAATCATGTTTTTCTCTTAAACAAGTTACGAAAATAGACGTTGGAAGTTTCAGAAACAGCAATTAGGTTAGGACCTGAAACTGGCTTAATCGCATCTTGACCAGATGAAATACTTCAAATAACTTGTACAGTCAAGGGATTATATTTTCCGTGTTAGGACAAATTATTTCTATATTCAAGGTAGCATAAATGTTTCAAAAAAGATGAAAACTTCCCAAAATTACAAGTATAAGGAGTTACGCTAGGGAGTAAGTCCTATATGGTATTTCTTCTCTATTCTTAGCATGCCTTCGCGGTGTAGTGGTCAGCACGCTGGACGCGAATTCCAGATGTCCGTGGTTCGAGTCCCGCCGAAGGCGTTGCTCACTTTTCAATACTCCTACTTAAAAAAAACCTAATATCTCTACAAGTGGCATAATTCGAATAAATAAAGGTGGTGGATGATGATTCTCCACCACAGGGATTTGGCCATTGGGTCCCCTAATCCCCAGTCGCCTTTAAAAGGGGGAGTATATAAGGTATTTCTTCCCTCTTCTTCACATGCCCTCGTGGTGTAAAAGATTTCACTTTTTTGAAATTTTATTTAACGGTTAAAACAAACTTTGCTTCAGTGATTTCAAAGAAATATCTTGGATAATTTAACATACCCACTGCTTTTTACAGTATCAAATGTCTATAACAAGGCATTATAAACATTTTTAAGCAGCTACTTTTTAAGCTAATGTATAGAAAGGAAGTAAATTATTATTTAAATTTCAATGTTGGGTTATTTATTTTAAATCAGTTTTCTGTAAGTTTTGTTTGTAAAGCAGTTCTTTCAGGATTTCTAGCATATTAAGTTAATAATTCACTTTGATTTGCATTATTATAGAAAAACATACCTTTATTTAAGATTTTCTTCAACGAAAAGCAACTAAAAGCTTTCTTCTATTTTTTTAAACTTAGCATAAAATTTAATACAAAAATTCCTGGATTAAATGGAAGTTATTAACCCAGAACTAGAAAGCAAAATGATGTTTTAGACAGAAAATTTACGGAATATCCTAATAAGTCGTCCAGAATAATTTTATTGATTTAAGGCATTTTTTTTTTTTTTTTGCTCTCCTCCTCATTTTCTAGATACAAGAATAGGTACATGAATGAATTTATTAGTTTTTAGCTCTGTCATTAATTTTAAGGCATGTACTTCCACATCGATAATCATTTCGTGCATAATTACTATATTAATCACCATAATTTTCTAAATTACATAATTTTCTAAAGGCCTCGATGATGGCCACTTCCAAAAATTTTTACTCTTATTTTAGAACTGCTCTTTTTAGCGTAGAATATAAAGATAGTTTACACTCTGAATATATAGTTTTGTTTGATCTCATCACTGAAAATCTATTGATCCACGCTGGTGTGAGAGCTTGCCATCAGAATATATCACGAAGGGTGTCCCCGAAAACATCGTGGCAAAAACATCGCGGACAAAACAACGCAAGGTGAAAATGTCATGGTACAAAACATCGTGGGAGAAAATAAAGCAAAGGGAAAACGTCGCAGTTCTAAAACATCGTGGTACAAAACATCGTCGTCTAAAAAAATAACAACATTATCTTCATAAAAGTGACACTTGGTAAATTAAAGATATACAAAAACACGATAAGAAATGTAAATGAGCTGTAAAAATTCATCTCTTGATTAAATTATTTTAATGCATTTTCTGAGATTAAAATTTTATTGAAAAATGTAAGTAGTCAAGAGTAAATAAACACAAACAGTTCACTGAAATCCCTTTTTGACAACTGGGGTTTCCTAGTTGTTAAAGATGGATTTATATCATATAAATAAAATGGCCATAAAAATAAAAATAAACAAGAATTTATGTTAATAAAATTATCAATTTAAAATTTGTCGCAATATTTTACGCGTCGCTAAATGTTCCTAAATGTAAAGAATTCATTTTCTAAAGGACTTCCTTCATTTAGCGGAAGTTGCCTTTAGTGGGGTTTTTTTTCTTATCCTTTCAGCAGTTTATAACCATTAACTGGCATCTGCCTAAAAAAACTCTAAATGAAAAATGCCGACACCAAAACTACTCAAACAACTTACCTTTTTAGGATCGTAAACATTTTAGTCAGCATTACAACACAATAATTCTATTTTACTATTATACCTAATATAACAGTGAAAACCCTAGCCATTAAATATCGGCTTATTTATTCTTTTTTTTCCACTTACGTACAGTATATAACACCGTATCGATAGAAACTGTTACCCAGTCTTTATTTTCGCAACCGTTGATCTTACACATATACTTCTTGGTACAAAAATGTTTTAATTGACGCAAAGATTCTTGTTTTGGCACTTTTAATTTTAAATAAATCAATTTTTCAAACATACAAGCATGTACACAATATTACATTCTAGCAATATTTAAAGCAATACCAAAGATTTTTCCCCAATGGCAGGGACTACCCATTATAGGCGTTGGCCTACTACTTTGATCGGAAGCGGTGGTCAGTATACGATGGAGGCAGCTCACCTAATAAGTGGACCATCCATTGTTCCAAAAAGGAGCAGACAATTACATCCATGCCTTCTCCAACATTCATGCACCAGCCTTTCGGTACGGCAGTCAGAGTTATTAGCCACTTAGCCGTCTGAACGGCGAACTAAAGATATAAAAAATATTAAAACTTGGGTTAAATTTTACCACGTCTCTGCGAAGGAAAGTTGACTGCGTAAGAACGAACGGTAAAGAAGTCGAATGGGGGGTACCAAAATGTTAGTGTTTGGAAGGAAAGTCCTGTTTCAGAAAAATATCAGGCAGCAGCTGCTTTTCTGTGGTCTTTTTCTTTGTTTTTACACCGCTCGCCTCTACTTCAGAATCTCTTGGCCTTTGTCGCATTAAAACTTTATCCACTATAATTTATTATTGTCCCTGTTTTAAATTGTTGCTAAAGTAATACATGGCGTAATCAACTTATCTCAAATACTTTTGCTACGGCTTACTACTGCTTTATCAGGGTAATAACGCTCTATGAACCCTTTGCACCTTACCCCATTTTGTACGTATTCGCGAATCAGATAACTAGAAGTATCCTCCTTTCCGTCTTCTTCTTCTAAAGATATTGCCTCTGTTACACTAACTGTATTTTAGTGTGTCATTTGTTTATTTGTTCGTATCTTGAAACACTCTTTGTCATCCTAGACATGTTTCGTTTGGAAAATTTGTTCGCGAACTAATCTGTTCGTGATTTAAGGTTCTGTTCTGTATATATGCTACCAACAGTTGCGAAAATAAAGCTTGGGTAAGAACTTTTGTGAAAAAGGTGTCTAATACAGAGGCTGTTCGCACAATTTTTTAGACGATTTTGGTAAGCGGTAATAAAAAATCTTTTGCTGCAAAAGAAGTAATTGCAATTGTACTATGTTTTTAAAAGTCAAAATTATCGTCTGTGGCTTAAAAGTTTTGTTTTATTCGAAATGGCGAATTTAACAAAGGAGTGGTTCAAAGACTACATTTACGCTCTTTCCGAAGAGAAATATGCATACTCCGTTATCCAAAAACGATGTGAGAGTCATGGTTTTGTGATATCTAAAGCGTCGATAGGTAATATCATCAACAAGAAAGGAAAACAACGTCAAATTGGAGCCTCAAGTGGGACAAAAATTCCAAACAAGTATCCAAGGAAAAAACGGTCATCTTCGACTATTGCAAAGGTACCTTGTTTAATGTTAAAAGAAAATCCCCCTTGTCCAAGGACAGTTGCAAAATCATTAAAATGCTCGGCGTCTACTGTAAACAAAATGATAAACGTTGATTGAAATCTTAAGAAAGCGAAAGAACGCAATGTGCCTCGTCTTCTTCCAAAGCATATCGCTCAACGCAGGACGCGCTGCAGAATTCTATACGAGAAACACTTATCCAAAGAAAAATGGAAAACAATTGTCACAATAGATGAAGCATGGGTGTATTTAAATGATTGTAACAAAAAAAGAGCCATTTATTATCATAAAAGGACAGAAAAAAAATTTAAGTACATGGTTCAATGAATCGAAAGAAAGTTTTTCTAAAGGATTCACGATTGTTGCTGGTTTTTCTTATAATGGAAAGTTAAAAATAAAGAAAGCGCAAAAAATGTCAAGATTAACTGCAAATACTATCAGGAATATATTTTATCGCCAATTTTTCTGAATGAAATACCATCGCTTTACCCACAGTGCCATCAATCTGTGAGACTCCATCAGAACAAAGCTAGCAGTCACACATCAAAATCCACTGTAAATTTCCTAAAAGAAATGGAACAAAAAACTGGTATCAAGACCATACTCTTCACTGATATCCCTACTAAATCTTCCGATGTGCCACCTATGGATTTTTGTGTTTTCGGATTTTTAAAAACTGCATTATCCAAACGTTGTCCCCAAACCCTAACAGGACTCTGGAAAGCTGTTCGGGAGGAATGGGATAGAATACCTCTTCTGACACTTCCAAAAGCATTATTATCCTGGAAATTGCGGTGTCGAAAGCTAGTTCAGAATAAAGGATGTCAAATAGAAAATTTAAAACACAAGAATTTTATGTAATTTAGTTTTGTGTATACAATATACATCGTCTAAAAAATGTGCGAACAGCCTCTGTACAATCGACAGTCAATTATTAGATCAACAATCAAGATTATAGTCTGAGTTCTGCTGACAATAACATAATCCTTTAAGCGAGACTTTCATCAAGATATGGGCACTATATAAATACTAACATTTAAAAACTGTGATTTTAAAACTTGCTTGCGTGACAATAAGGCAAAAATGATTAATACTCAAGTTCTGCGGAGCTTGTGCTGCCACTTCAATTTCCCCTACCCTCACCTTTTAATTTGTTGAATTTTGAGGGCACGTAAAAGTTAAATACATATCTTCAGCAGCCACATTTTGATTCTGACTTTAAAACAATCAAGAACAATATCAGAAGGGTTAAATGAAATACAGAAAATCGCCTTTTCTGCTTTTATTATAAGCAATAATTAACCTTACTAGACCTTCATCGCAAGATGATATGATTTTAAAAAATTGAACTCTAACTTACCTGCAAACTATAGACTAATATTTGTATAATTCCAGAAGTAAAATTATTTTACAGTGTTTACCTAATCTAGCAGTATAATTATTTAACTATTTTAAGTGCTAAGTTTAATATACGTAAAAAAAAACTAAATTATATAGGTCTGGCTTTAGACAGATTTTTTTTATTCTCCTCGAAAATTAAATTCCTTCCTAGTCTTAAACTGGCGAACTTATAAGTACGTACAATCTGTGAAGAAACAACCCGTGATAAAATCCATGATGCTACAAATAATTTCTAGAGATTTCTTTCCAAGAAGGTGAACTTTAACAGAATCGAAACGCTATCAAGTAACAAGCTGTAGTAAGGGTAAAAGAAGTTTAGTATTATTTACATACAAACATGCGTATTTTTATTTATGCGTCGAAGAAAAATTTAATAACTACGAAAGAAGTTGTTATTATTTATTCTCAAGTTTTGTCTCACTTGATAAATTTCCTCTCAAAACTTAGAAAGTTTTCATAAATTGCTTATTTTTAATTTAAATTAAGGCAAGTTATTTTTTGATTAATTAAACGTGGGAAATTATTTGAAAATAATGTTAATCTAAGAATTTAATATTTACCTGTGTATAGTTGAATAGCAAAGTGTAACTAACAAAAAATGCCTGAATGAAATCAGATAGAAAATAAATATAAATCTGATTTTTTTTCTTTACGGTATTATTATTATTATTATATTATTTATATACGTTCTGATAAATATTTAATTAGTGAAATTTAAAATGATTTTAAATAATTTTTTTATTTTGTTAATAAATTTTTCTATTTTTAATTTTGTTTAAAAAAAATCTTGAAGCATTTCTTATTTTGGAAAAAAAGAAGAAAAAGGGGAAAAAAAGAAAAAGAAGAAAATAAAAGGTGCGTTCATCAACTGCTTTTAGATCGTGGATTCGGTCCTCATGCAATTTAAGTTTCAGACCTGTACTTGCATATATTTATATTTGACATATTTATGCATTGTATATTTGTTTATATTTGACATGCGAGCATGAAAAATTTGTTTATACATTTAATAATCATAGCAAGGGATCAGTATGTCCCTTGCTATGTTGTTTCAGTTCCTCTTTAGTTCAATGGAAGGAATTTTACATTAGAAACATACCGAAAATTCAGCAGTGAAAATATCAGTGCTTTAGCTGCCAGCCGCCCAGACGGGAAAGTAATTAGTGACTCTGACTGCCGTAAGAAACGACTAGGGTTCGAGTCCCGGAGAAGGTGCTGCAAGTGTAAATTCTCAGTTCCTTCATAGGAAGTAACGCCTATTAAAATCCTCCATAATAAAATGACCACCACTTAGAACTTTAATAATGGCCAAAGCTTAAAATGGCTAGTGCTTGCCTTTAAAAAACATTATATCTGCCAACGCTCCCAGTTAGCCTTTGCTAAGAAAAATGTTTCTCAGCCATAAATGAAATATAAATACACTTTCTGGGATTTTCAGCATAATTTTTCTCACTAAATTGCATTTGATCGGAATTGTGTCAATTTGCTGTAGGCATTTGTTGAACTGTTTTTTGAAGATTCAACTAATATTCAAACAGTTATTATTCGTATTTTATTTTGTTTTACGTTAATATATGACACGTTACATTAACATATATACTAATTTTATTCATAATAGTATGTAGATTAATTATCATTTTATTTTTAAAGCGTTTAAAAGTGATAAATAAAAGCTTTAATTCTCCACCTAGAATTTTTCCAGTATACAAGTGTAAGACAATTACAGAATGGTATTAATCAAAGGAGATAAAATTTAGAATATATGTAATTAAACATTATTATATATTTTACACCAGAATCCTTTTGTAAATAGTTCATTAATTTGATTCATGCTTGATAAAGTGGCTTCAAATCAATTAAGTGTTCTTTTGAATCGGCTTTGACACGCAGCACGAAAAACTCCTGAAAACGCCCGCTTTTACACGCGAGAACCTTCCGGTTTTCTTACTTCAAGGTTGGCAGCTATGTATTAACCTTGAAATTGAATTAAGGGGAGAATTTAAATTAAATTTTCACGTATTTAGTAAAGAATCAAATTTCAGTTCATATCTTTCAATCGTATCTGAGAATTACAGCAACTCCCTCTCCAGGCCCTTTGAAAGCAACAGTCAAACAAACTTCAATGACAGTGCAATAATAGAAAACGAGGAAGTTTAAATATTCTGAGTTTAAAGAAAATGCTCATGGGAATCTATTAGAAGTCCTTCACGAGATGATCCATCAAAGAAGAAAAGTTTAAATAATCTTCGCGAAATAACGGAATTTTCTTCCAAGAAAATGGTTAATCTCATAGTAAAAACCAAGACCACTTTCATTCTTCTTTTCGGGAACCTTGGCGAGAGGAGGAATCTATTACCAACTCTCACATGATCTCATAAAGTCAGCGGCCTATACCCATTGCCCTTTTCCTCCCATGAATAATGAACCGACAATCCCACAGTCTGTAACCTCGATCTAAGACGGACGGCAAACTCAATTAAGTAATAGACTCTTCGATTCTCACGACCTCTATGTTGGTATAATAAATAACGAGAATTCTTCATCCGTGTACATGGTCGCGTGGCCAAGGTCATAGGGAGTTCAAAAGTCAAATGATCCTGCCGTTCAAGTTGTCACAGACGATGGTATACCTTATGGGAAAAAGATACCTACGAAAGGGGTAATTTTTTTGACTTACACAGCAAAAAGAAAATTTGTTTATTACCTAGGGAAAATTAGATAGTTTTTATAAATATAAGTATTTCTATAATCCTTGATCTGGTTAATAGATGTGTGTAAACCGTAAATGGTATTCTGCATATTCCACAAGATTGAGGAAACTGGAAAGAGATGGAGATGGAAAATGTATCTTGAATAACATGTAAACTGGAATAAAATCAATTTATGCAAAATACCTCAGGAAATATCCTGTATATTTGAACTAGAAATAAATTATGATTTATGTCTTAGTATTTCGAAGTTTGTATAAAAAGTTAAAATTTCTGTTGATACTTATTTGAAAAAATAAGTCTCCTGGCGAAATTTTAATTAAGTTTTTTTTTTAATTTTTATTTTTTAATGAGCGTATTTTTTGGTGCTAGGTTGTTTTTAGTTATATAGCACTGTAAAGTTTGTTTTAATTGTTAATAAAATTGACATTTTTTATTAAATTCGCTCTGTTCTTTTCTTTCTCCTACATTAACAATCTGTGTCTCCGTAGTGGTCAGTACTTCTTTTCCATATATGCACTGAGACCATTTTCGGAGCCCCATGTAATGAATACAGTTGATGTTTTATAAAGTTTAAACATATTAGTAATTAAAATCGAAATATACCTTTACTAACTGCCGCTTGTGAAAATAAGTTGCGCTCTCCGAAAATCTTCACCCTAGGTGGCCGCCTACATCACAATATGCTCGAGGCCTTCTCTGACACTTGGGACCTGAGAAGTAAAGCCCGATGTACCCTTTTCGCCGTTTCACTAAAAAGAAAAATCTGATGGCGTACACCACATGACTTCCTTGTACGGAATATTAAATTACACGCATTTTTTCCTGCGTTTCGTTTGAACTTATTTCTTGGAATTTCATTACAGATATATTTCTCATTCAATTAAATCAATTCTCACATCGCGACAAAGCAAAAATACACGAAACTTCAAAATGTCTTTATTAAAAATTGAAAAATATAGAAGCATATATACAGTTAAAACAATTTAAAGAACAATTTTTACAATTAAAATTAGAGTTTCTACGAAAGTCAAGCACTTCGGCCAAGAGGCAAGAAGGCAAATTTTTTGGTGCACAAAACTGAAAGTTTACTTTTGGTCTCACTAGACAAAAAGACATGCAACGCGTAGAAACTGAATTTATTGTGGACACTATGGTAAGTCAATATATGGGATAATTCAATAACTTATATGATTACTCCAGAATGGATTAAGCACGATTTAATTCGCAATAATAAAAGAAGACGCAAGAAGACGAAACTAAGCTTCGCATTAACAAAGTTATCTTTATTGATGCAAAGCTTAGTTTCTCTAGAATTGCAACAAATCCCCTATTCTGCTAAGTTTCAAATGTAAACAATTATGGCTGCTATGGTAAAAAATTAGGCTTATCCGCACTTAAACAACTTTCAAATTTTTGATAATTCGACAACTGTAACATGCAGGTTAACCAAAAGCATAAAAAACTTAACCGGAAGATAAGAACAACATAATTCAATCATTCTTAAAGCAAAAAAATGCACAATTTACCGACATATAAGAATAAAAAAACTGAACTCATGGAGACGAGTAGCAGTGTGGATATATATATATACATATATTTATATACTTTTGGTACGGCTGATTGCAACCAAAAAGGGACTTGCATAACTACATGCTATAGCAGTCCTATACACAAAAGTTAGGTTAGGTTATTCAATTATGGCAAAGCACACGAGGGTTATCTGCTTAAAGGAAGGGATGCTTTCGTGGAGGACTTTCTAAGGGAAACTGGCTCGTATACACGTTACCCATGGGAAAAGCCACGAAAACGCCCACGTAGCCAGCCCGTTCGCAGGATTCGAACTTCGGACCGAACTACCAGTGTTCAGCGTCTTACCGCTCGGCCGCTGGTGGGCCACCCTATACACAAAATTTCAACGTTCTGAAGCTACTCGTTTTTGAGCTATACGAGATACATACATACATCCGTACGTACGTACAGACACCATAAAAAATCTCTTTCGAGTCCATTTTAAATCAGTTTTATAATTAGTTTTGGGAAATAGAGTCCTTTCTTCTGTCCTTACGTATAGATGTCACACAAAAACATAGTTAAATTGCATTCGATAGCGGTCAAAATGGATGTTTTCGTTGAAACACGGTACCCGGAATATTTCGTGAGTACAATACTTGCTTTACTTCGTGCAAGGAAGTAAAAAGCAATACTTAATTAAAATATAAATTAAAGATATTTATATAAAAAGAAATCTGCACAGCGGTCAGACAGAAACTAAGAAATATGAAAACTGAAAAAGCTATACAACTCTGGAAGAAGAAGCAATGGTTAAATTTTATAATTAAACAATGTAAAAAATTCTACTTCATAGATTTTATTCCGTACGTGTTCCGCAACTCCTTAGCTGGAAAACTATAGATATTCCTTGCATGTGGGCAAGGTCAAGCTCAAATCGCAAGGGATTTGCGCATTCATCTCAGAGTGATGTCGTCATTCTGGTAAAAATGGAGTGACGAGAAGCAAACATTGCAAACTTTGCTTCTCGTCGATAAAAGTCTCTTCGCTGTTTACCTGTACTTATGGCCAAGCAACAGTCTTCACAGCTCTCTGCTGGGACAAATTAAGGTAAATCCTATCATGAAATTAATTATGCTTATCTACTTCTTAAGAGATTAGCAGCCCTTGTAGGGATATACTAAGTTGGGCCATAAGTTCTGGCATTTTTATTTTCAAGTTTAGGTCTCCACAAAAATAAACAAGAAATGAACAACAAATCAAACAATTATGTATTCTTCGTTGGTCTTAACAACTTCTTCCCAACTTTCAATAAGCTGTTCAAGTCCTCCACGGTCTTCGAATAGCTTAAACCAATTTCGAGCCATCCTAAGAGGCATCGCTTTTTCGCCATACACTTCAGAAACTCTCGAGCAGTTTCTGTGGCTTTTGCCCCTCGATAAATGCAAAAATGCTTTTTGTTGTCAACTTCATTTTAATGACATCAAAAGAGCAAAAAGTATAGTAGGAAGGAAAACTTAGCATATTATTTTGTAGAACACATAATTCTCTATCGAATAAAATAAAACTCATTGTCAAAACATTTTATTTTTCACGCAAAATGTTCACTAAAATAAACTACAGGACTTATGGGCTAACTCAATATCTTTTCCTCGGAAGATTAATGAGGTCTTACCATCCTTCATATAGTCAAGAATACTGAAATATTGTTCTCTTTACAGGTGATCAAAGCTCAATCTGCACAGTGGCAGGCGCCATTAGTTTATCTTCAGTTAACAAGGAACAAAATATCACCTATCCTATATGGGAGAACAAGACTTCTTTGAAAACCTGGTTTACTGACATAGGGGCATAAGCAAAATTAATATACACTGGTGTGCAAAAATTAAGGACGTAGTCGAAAAATTAGCATATCAGCTGAACGAAGAGGCAGAGCGGACAGAAAGACCAATCAGGAGATTAAGTAAGGTGATGTACGGTAGCACATGCGCAGATATGCAGGTAGACGTAATGGGGGAGTGTCTGAGTAGTATAAAGCATGTTGTCGGTATAAGATCAATATTTCTGGCAAAGAGATTGCACGCCGTATAGCAGTTAAAATCACACCGAGTTGCTGCCTCAGCGAGAAATGGCGAATAATCAATCTGTTAGACGACATCTGGATGCTTTTACCGGAGGTCGAATCATTGGGAAGTTGGAGGAAGGCCGCAGTGTGACAAGTGTGGCTGCAGAGTTCAGAATTGCTCACAGCATCGTTTCACGACTTTGGAGACAATTTCAAACTACAGGAACAGCTATCCGGGGGTTTAGTAGTGGTCGTCCACGAGGAACCACACCCGCAGATGACCGGTATATTGCCTTACAGGCCAGAAGAAACAGGCGGCAGACAGCGGGAGAAATCGCTAGACACACGACACAGGCGACTGGACGACCGATATCGCGTTTTACCGTGGCCAGAAGACTGCACGGTGGTGGTCTGTTTGCACGACGCCCTGTACGGTGTGTACCTCTAACGCCTGCCCATCGGAGAAGGCGTTCTCTGTGGTGCCGGGAACACCGGAATTGGAGAGACAATGAATGGGGACGAGTACTCTTTACAGATGAGAGCAGATTTAGTCTGAGTTGCGATTCTAGACACATACACATCTGGACAGAGCGGGGAACACGCAATAACCCCTTCAACATCATCAAAAGGGACTGTTTTGGAGGTCGCGGAGTTCTCGTTCGAGCAGACATAATGCTTGGTAGCCGGACCGACCTTCATATCTCCCAAGGAGGTTCGTCACCTGGGACTGCTATTGTAACGAGGTTCTTCTTCCTTACATGCGTCTTTTCACAAGGGCTATGGGTCCTCAGTTCCTCTTCATGGACGACAACGCTCCACCTCATCGCACAGTTACTGTCGAAGAGCTGTTGGAGAGTGAAGATATTGAACACATGGATTGGTCGGCAAGGTCTCTGGATCTAAATCCCGTCAAGCATGTACGGAACTTACTAGGGAGACCCGTGGCAGCACGTAACTTATCGCCAGTAACGATTCCGAAACTGCGATTGGTGCTACAAGAGGAACGAGCAGCAGTGTCTCAACAGCTCATTAACAACCACATATCCAGCATGCACAAATGATGTGAAACCTGCCTAGCAGTCAGGGGAGATCATATCCCCTATTAAAGACCGGATGTTTCTTGCTGGACACCCATCACAGGGATGTTTCGGCCTTCAGTCGCATTGCGCTCCATGCTACTTTTTCAATAAAGCTTCTTTTTATCCCTCTGATTTCTCTTTTACTAAGTGTTGCTTACATTACTCATGTCCTTACGTATTGGGGATCTTACGGTATTAAATGTGTTGATTTGGAAAGCTTTTGTACAAAGTTATATTGAAAAAACCGTCTCGTCCTTAATTTTTGCACACCAGTGTAAATGTTGCACGTCAAAGGAATAAGATCCTGTGTTCCAATGCCAGACCTTTGCCATACTGTCGTTTGATTTAACATTCTAATATATATCAACAATGATCGTCGTCATAAGTCTGCATTTAACATATACTGCCTTAAAAATGAAGATATTGGTCAACCAACTTCTAAATTTGAATCCACAAGAATATTTGAAATTAATTTGAAAATTGTTTTGTCATTCGTCAATCCCCATCTACAGCTTCTAGCAGTTAAGAAGGGCCTATGTCTGAAAATAATTGTTAGGCCAAAATTTATAAATGTTTAGGGATTAATTTAATTTTCTAATAGTTATTTTTAATTTTGAAACCTTTCCTTTATTATCTTGTTTCCCTACCTACAACTCCTAGTTTTCAGTATCGCCTTTTATGTAAATGAGGTAGAGCCAGTATTTAAGTGGAAGTTCATTCACTTCCGTAGAAGAGCTCGGAAGTTCTCAGTAGAGCGTGTTTTGCCTTCAGGCCATGTAGTTGTTTTAAGCCTATCTTACTACGTTCGACCGTAGCCTTACATGTCTGTTAAGAAGTTATCAGATCTAGCGACTGTCCCTGCTTGACGGAACTTTTCTGATAAACGAGATTCTGATAGCACTGTTTAAACGGGAGGATTCCTAGAAAAAACAGCTCCGCTGGAAGCGAAATCCCGTCTAGCTATGGAAACGATGTACCAACTACGCGAGATTTTTTTAAACCTCGCCGAAAATGTTTCGGCTGCAGCTATATCCCGGGTGCAGATCAACCAATCAGACGATAGTTCTGTTTCTGAAGGATCACGTGATCCCAATCTGAGCGATAATCGATTACTGTTTGGTGCTCAAGTCTGTGTAGTGAGTGAAATGGTAACCTAGCTACGTAGGTTTCGTGGAAATGTGCGAGTTCTGAGAATTGTCCCTTTCGACGTCCAGTCCCTAGTACAGGAAACATATGTGATAGGGGCATTAGTATTCGCGGGTGAGGTTTAAATAAGTGCAAACTCGGTTAGTTATTTCTGTATAACTTAGGCTATGTTTTAGTTAGTCAGAATTAAGTTAGTTTCTTATTTCCTATCTTAAGCCCAAGTGGAGTCTTTCCTATAAGCCTGAGATGGGCCGTCTGTTGTTATTCTTTGAGTGTAATAGAAGTGTATTTTAACCCTTCTTTGGACCTTTGTTTCTGCATTTGTAAGAAGAACAGCGGATAGTAGCTATAATCTTCTCTAGTTCTAGCTGCCAAGGACACATAATTTAACTAAAACTTTATAAATAGTCTGGTTATGTACGAGTATGGAATATATGTATCTTCTCTGCCACTCTCGTATATCCTTAAAGAAACAGTTTCCAGACTATGCCGCATAGTAACCTATACATAAAAACTTTATATGCCTTTTTCAACATTTTGATGACCTCATTGCTTTTAAAAATATACATATATGCTAGTATTTCACAGTACTAAACGTTTTACCTTTTTTGAAAACTTCCCTCCTTTCCTCGAAGTTGCATTTTGATTTGTAATTTTGGACAAAAAGATACTAATGTCGTCCCTTAAAAATGTGTTTTATCGCAAATTCCTAGAAAGCGAAATCTAGTTTTTTTTTTTTTTTTTTTTTTTTTTTTACATTTTACAAAGTATAATCACTATACTACATCGCAAACAATATTTTTGTGATAAGAATTCCTCATAATAACGTAGGATCCTTAAACAGCTTTTCAGTGTGCCTAAGAACGGCCAGCAGGGCACCTACCACATATCAAGAAAATAATCTGATGGGTGAATACATGACTTAATTGCACGGCCTGATAAATTATGCACATTTTTTGCTGCACTTCATTTAAGGTTATTTTCTCGAATTGTTCTAACTTAATTAACCTATCTCCCCAGACTAGTTGAAAATGACACCAAAAACTGCAAATTTTTGCATTAAATACCCCGGTCAGTTTTCGTCGTAAGGCCCATACTTCTTATAATTCTATTTTTTCATAACGAGTATAAAACTTTCCCAAATATTTGTTATGGGGTCCAAAAGACTTCTTTAAAAGTTAGATTTCGTTACTTGTTGAAAATCAATTCTTTTTAAATCCGACGTTGACAAAACATGTGTAGGGATTTATATTTATTTTAAATAACCAGTTAAATTTAATTTTAAGTTCCTTTCCTATAAGCCTTCATTCCCTTAATTGTCAGTGCCAGAATATTTAAATTTGGTAACGTGCGTAAGAAATGCAAATTCTACCAGTGGGAGAAAAAGTTTAAATATAGATGTTCTAGTAGGGAAAGTTAGAGAGAGTCTGAAAAATACGCGCGTAAGAAATGCAAATTCTACCAGTGGGAAGAAAAGTTTAAATATAGATGTTCTTGTAGAGAAAGTTAGAGAGAGTCTGGGAAATCTCTGTGCGTGGTTGTAACGCAAGCTTCGGTTTAGCATTTATGGCTGGTTAGACATGACTTAAAGCTATTATCTTGCTGCCACTAGACTCATCAACGCGCTGTAGGATACAGCATTGATTGAGTCCTGTAGTTTAATTCTACTACTCGTGAATATCTCCAATTTTGAGTTTTGATTCTACTTTTATTTACCACTAGTTTAGTTACCACCCAAGCAGAGGCGTAGTATGTTAGCGTCAAGTTGACGAATTGTAGATAATTTAAAGAGTTTAATAAAGGGTAGTTTTAACGCTTTTTCGGTGCAATCTTTATTTCTCCAGATTCTACACAACAGACAGACAGTAGAACGTTACACATGAATAATTTCGTGATTTAAAACACTTCTGTAGGTATATGACTACGACTAACGATTGCGAAAATAAAGGTTGGGTAAGGAGGAAGCATATATGTATTGGGATCCCCCTTAAAATTATGTAATTTTTGACTCATGCCTAATTGGCTACTTTTGTTTATTTGTACATTAGATTTACCAAGTTTCTTAAAGGTTACTCTGTAGTACTTTTATTTGTTTTAAAATTTTATGGCAGGCGCGTCGGGAAAAGAAACGATAAGAATTGAGACCTAAGGTATTATGTAGATTATTATCTATTTTTATCTGTTAAAAATTATTTTCGCTTTTGTGTCAATCATTGTCGTTTGACGAAACGCGTCATGGAGTTTACCTATGTACGAGCTAATGTGCTTTTCCCTTGACAAGTCCATAAAAAGCTTGACGTAGGCTAAATTGCCATTTACTGCCATATTTGTATTTTTTCTGCTTTTTTAATTTTAATTATGATTGTGCTTTAAATGTTTTTTTACGTGTTACAATTTTTTAAATGTCGATTTTCTTGAATACCAGCATTTATTTTTTTTATTTATTTACTTACTTTTTTATTTACTTATTTATTTATTTTTTCGTTGTTATTCTTTTGAGTAATTATTTTTGTTCAAATTTTTTTATACCTTGGAAAGTGGGTATCAAATTTACTTTTAGGCGATTGCCTTTAAAATTTTTCTCTTTTTGCTAGGAACGTGTATATTATTTACTTTTAGGCGATTGCTTTTAGAATTTTATTCCCTTTACTTGGCTTTAATTTTAATTTTGCAGCTAAATGCACAAAATTCTTGACTAAAAGGTCTCTTGTTCATCTACTACTTTCTATCAACTATATATATATATATATATATATACACTCATGTCCAAAATTATCTTAACATACCCAAAAATGATGATATTCAATGAAATATCGAATCAATGTGATCCGTATTTGCAGGGAATGTGTGAAAACCAAGCCTAATTAGCATTATCCAATCAAAAGTAATCAAACG
>KK116218.1:152658-175388 GCA_000611955.2 Stegodyphus mimosarum
TTTCCCTACCATCAAATTCTCGAGAGAACTTTCGATTCATCGCGTATATTGAATGCCTCCTTACCGTACAGGCACTATACGCTTACAAATCCATGCTTTTTCCAGGATTCGAATCCAGGTCCATCGTTACGGCAGACAGTCCATCGTTGCGGAGGTGTGTAGCATAGTAACACAGATAAATATTACTATATGTGACATACTGATATGCAGAATTTTTCCTCTGTAGATTTCATATATTGTTGAAGAATAGATAGTTCTCGAAAATTTAGGAAAGAGAGGCGTTTGATTGCACCATCAGAATTCAAAAAGTCAAGATGTTCATTTGCAAGATTATACGAACGCTGGTTGTATGACTGAAGCTTGCATGATGCATTCCGTTACCTGCAACCCGCGACAGACCACACAAAGATAAGAAATTCATAAGTGCGGTTTCTTCACAAGTTGCACGAGCTGTTGCGAAGTGTGAGACAACACGCTCTGACATTACTGAAGCAATAACTTGCTCAGTAATGCCTCCACTTGACATTCCAAAAGCCATACCTTCACGATAAGTATCATGAGAGTTTAGCGATCTTACTATGTCTGCCATCAGAGCCTCTCGTGTTCGACTGTAATGAATCACAGGACGTAAAATACACCCGAAAAATTAAAAAGGCGTGACTAATACAGTTTGCAAAATCTTCCAGACCGATCAAGTACGCTCTGAAATTCTCGACTAGAAATATTCTTGCTGCTAGAAAGATCCTAGAGTAATGAGGAAAACTACTACAACTTACCTTCAAAACAATTGCTTTTATGTATTGTAATATTGATTATCAATTCATGTTATGATATGTTAACAATATTTTTCGCAGATTTATAATAAATGCGTTTTTAGTTCAGAATGCAATTTATACGAGAACAACACTAGTCACTACAATGGGGTCAAATCCAATGGCACATCAGCGCCTCAATCCCGTCAAAGAGCACATGCATTCTGGTGCATGAACCTTCGAGCTGAGGAAGTTGTCGGTTGGTAATGATTTTAATTTTTAAAACTGGTGTGATTTTAGAGTGATTGAGAACGTATCTTCACTTGAATAGAACCTAGGACTCCAATGTCCTTGAACAGCATTATTTTGGTGTCAAGTTATCTTAATACTGATTATACCAACTTTAGAATTCTGTACATCTCTTCACGAGCCCAAACAAAGTACAGTGAGAGCCCAAAGCACCACGATGCCTTGCTACAAAACAATCAAAATATCGAAGGTTGAAGGGTAATAAATACCTGTTGATGGCTGCTGCATGTACTAATCAAACTGTTCTAATTGAAGAGTTCCTAAAAGTGAAGATAAGATTCCTCTTAATCGTAATCAGATTTCTCATTAGATTTAAACGCAGAGCATGATTAAAGTATACTTGAGAGATGTCTTCTCAGAATATGGTGAAATAAAATTATTTTTCCAGTTGGAGAAGTATTTTTATATTGAATTTGGATAATTACGTAAGATAATTTACTTTTGATTTAATTTTAATATTATATGCACTTTGGAAAGAATCATCGCATTCCTGTTTGTGTACTATTATGATGGAAGTGCAGAGCATCCTGCTAGCAACTGCGAGAAATTGTAGTTCAAATTCCAACGAGGATACGGCTGAGTTTTAATGTTTTATGGTCTAGAAAACCTAACGTTTCCCCTGTTTCCCCTAGTGGTACTAGAACTGAAAATAGGCAAACAATAAATCTTCAGCTCTTGATACGACTTACCAAATCCCATGGGAGAATTTTAAGCCTGCCAGAATTTTATGTGCCCCTATCCCGCAGAGGCATTATACATTTACGAACTTCCGTGCCGTCTCCGGGATTCGAATCCGGGTCCAAGGATATGGCAACCAGCATCACTAACCACTATACCAAGAATAAATCCATCCTCTGGTTAAAAGAGACGTTTCAAAAGTGCGCAGAATGTAACTACACAGGAATAACTAGGTTTTCTACTAATAACTGTCCATTATGCATGAATTTGGTAATTTACGTTACTCTTGATATAAAACGCACACAGGAAAATGCAACAAGTAAAGAGTGTGTAAGGACTTATTTATTTTTCTCTAACCCGTTATTTTGTGTTAAGTACCTTTACTGTAATTATCCCTTTCCGTTTTCCTTCCAGAATGCTAATTTTTAGTTCGCGAGGATTCAAATGAAGTAGAAAGATCTAGCATTTAAAGGAGGTTTTTGATTGTTTAATAAGAGCGTGTTTCGCCTGCTGAAAACCCCGTTACTAGTTGAATTTCTACGATAGCATTCTTGTCTTCGTTGTTGCTTTATTCTTGCCATTGTGTTTGTCTCGCCGATATAGATTTGAATCAACTTGCGCGTTATTCATTCCTGTGTAGCCTATTGGGGTAAATTAACTCAGTTTTAAATTTTAATTCCTTATCTTTTAAGTCACGCCATAATGCTGTATGATTTATGTAAGCACAAGAAGTGACTTTGTAGAGTCGTTAGGTTATTTCGAAGCAGGAGACGTGAAAAATGAGCAATGCCCTTCCCGTGACTTCTCGAACACACATCGAGCGTGCTGACCACTACACTATGAAGGCATGCCAAGAAGGCGGAAGAAATACCTTACAATTTCTGTTAAATTACTTTGAGTCCTGAAATGATCTTTTAAACCCTTCTTACGTTCTGTGGCATCTTACGCATAGTGATAATTGGCTTACATGTCTATCCAAGGATTTGCTTTAAGTTACAGTTAGTCACACCAGTTGGAATCAACCGGTCCCAAGACTGAAGTACATCCTATCACCGGTATGTAACACTCACCCAGACCTGCACCGGCAAGAAGACCCTATAACGACCATCGCCAACCAGGACAGAATACAGTTTTGTGACTGTGATGTTAAAATGTACCACCAAGATCTGCTCAAGGCCCCCATGATGGGAAGCCCGTTAGCCGCTCCCCGTCCGGGAAACGTCCCCCCCACGCCGAGGTGAACCCAGAGAGGACACTTAGTTACAGATGGGACTATCGCTACAAGTGTAAATAATTAAATTATCCAAATAATTTTTCTTTGCGTATATTTTTAACGAAGTTATAAAGAAAATCAGACATTTTAAGCCGGGGAAAATGAAAATTCAACTACACCTATGGAATCTGGAACCTTGAAACTTCTTTTAAACTAGGAATAATGGAACCATAGAACTTCCATTGCTAGCTGAACGTACTAAACTCTTACACCGCGAAATCAGGCCCATGGGATACAATTATTCCTTTCCTCTTCCCGCACTTAGAGGGCAACTGAGGAAAGGCACGAGTCTCTGTCGATCAAATCCAAGTGGCGACGAATTATTGCCCACCACATTTTAGTCTGGCTATGACTACCATCATTAGGTTCTACGATCTCTCGACGACCATTAGGTGATTCGATGCAGGAGATGAGAAAATTGAGCTGTGCTGTCCCCGAGTTTTGAATCATGATCTTCTAATGCTGACTGCAATCACGTACACTATCACAGCACACAAGAGAGATACGCTATTTCTTTAAATTCATTAAAATCATTCGTTAACGCTTCCTAATTTCTGATGTTGCTCACAAAACTGAATTATGTTTTGTACTATTACTTAAAAATTATAAAATTTATTATTTAAAAGTTATAAATTATAAAATAAAAATTTATTATTCTTTTGTTGTTGTGACTCATCTCACTTGTCTGTTATCAGACCAAACCCACGAAATTCCTCGTGGCAAGGACTCAAAATTACGCCTATCGTCAACAAAAGCCTTGGTCACCCTACAGTACACTTTGCAAGGGCAGCAAGCAAGAGCTTTGGCCACCGTACAATACACTTTCCTCAGTTTCGCTTCCCCAATTTTCATCGCAAGTCCCCCGGAGAGAGGGGTCCAATGATCTTTCATTCTTCTTCTCCTACGACAACCTCTCTAGAGGGCTTTCGGCTCGCCGCATATTTTGAGTGCCTCCATGCCCCACAGGCACTATACATTAACAAACATCTGTACCTTCTGCGGGATTCGAGTCCGGGTTGCTCAGTTCAGCAGTCAGATCCACTAGCTCGGTTGGCGGCTGTATTCTTTTGATCAGTTTTATTATACGTTTCTTTTCATATTACATTTGTTATAGTAATTTTCTATTTTTAAAATTTAATTTAAGTCATTTATTAGTCCAGAAGGACTATTAATTTCGTTTTGGCATTTTGCGTTGATTCACTAAAAGCGTTGTTAGTCCAAAGGGATTTAGTCCCGAAGGACTATTACTTTCGTTTTGCGATTTTGCGTCGATTCACTCTGAATGCCCGTTTCACTTTTCAAATTGTTGCCACTAAATGTTATCGCTCTGCATTAAATTTGAAAAAATGAAAAATCTGCATAAATGTATGCATGTTTCTCGCATTGTGATAAAACCTAGAGCCATCGAATTTTGAATGACGTAATCCTACTGCGAATATGGGCATCTAGAAGCCCTAATTTTGAATTTGAAATTTGCTTTATTATCGATTTTATGTTTTGTAACATTTCAACGAATTTCTGATTAACAAACTAAATGATTTCAAAGCGAGCAATGGCGACACTGTACGGAAAAAAAAAAAAAAAAAACATTTTTATCTCCAGCGCACGAGACTTACGGAAATTCTAAAGATATGTTCATTATGGTTTGAGTACGTAGTACATAAAAATAACGTAATACCTAAAAAAAAGGTAGCACACGAAACGTGAAAAAAACGCGCCTTTGGACGTAATTTAAAATCTGAAATCTTTCAGATTTTTTTAGTTTTTTTTTTTTCCACTTTTCAAATTGTTGCCACCAACTAGTATCGCCCTGTAGTATGTTTAAAGAAATTTAATAATGAAGAATCTACATAAATATATGGTATGTTTCTCGCATTGTGATGAAACAACGGTACCTAGAGCTATCCAATTTTGAATGACGTCATCCTACTGCGAATATGGGTATCTGGAAGCCCAAATTTGAAATTTGTTTTATTATCGATTTCATATTTTGTAAAACTTTAACGAGATTTTTATTAACAAACTCAAGGATTTCAAAGCGAGCAATGGCAACGTTGTACAAAAAAAAAAAAAACATTTTTATGTCCAGCGCGTGAGACTGTGTATCGGAAATTCTAAAGATACACTCACTTAAAATTATTTTGCGATATTTCTCTTGAGCTGAATTTTATTTTTTAAGTGCAAAGAACACTATATTTAATAAATTATACACAAAAACACACAAAGGTTAAAATAGGTGACACACAAAATGTTAAAAAAATGCCCTTTTGGACGTAATTTAAAATCTGAAACCTTTCAGATTTTTTTTTATTTACTTATTTAAATTTTTTTACTAACGGCTTAAAAACTGTCGCTCAGCAAAGGAAAGATAAACTTGGCATTAATTTAATGACTAAAATGTTTAATGTTTTATCCCTTTTAAAATTACATACCTGTTTTTATAAAACCTTCAACAGAGTAGATTATTTCTGTCTAATCTACATTCTTTATATCCAAGCGTTATCATTGCTTTCCCATTTTCTTCGCAAACATAAATAACATTACTATTATAAAAATACAATAGAAAAACTGTTGCACTAAATGACTCAGCATTCTTGCTCAGTGGGTGGAATACCATACCTTCAATTTATACAAAGATTGTATTTCATAATTATTGGTCTTCGTGTATCCTAAAGTATTACTTAGAACAAATGCAAACTGAAACCAAATGTATGTACTTTATATCGTTTACCACTTGAATGCTTTTATTAGCATTATTTATTTGTTTATTTACTTTCAATACTAACGCCTTCCATTTTTGCCCAGACCCAAATTATAATTCGTAATGAGGGCACAGATATAAGCTGAAAAATGATGCCATTCTGCGTGAAAGAAATTTTTCGCTGTTTGATCTACTCTTGTCTTCTTCTTCTCTGGTTTTATTCTCATTTAATTCGAAGGCGGGACAAGAACATTCTTTATATTTATTCTTTTGTACCAAAGATATTGCACAAAAACAAAAATGTTCACGTTTGGGAAAGTGTTAAGAATAAAGCACATTAAACTGAAATGTGGCAACTTCGTGATTTTTCTGGGTTACTTCCGATAGTCATCAGTAATAATAACAGAAGCCAAGGTAAAGCGCTCAAATCCAATTTATCTCGCCAATCATCGCATTTATCGGCTTTCTGTTTTGAATGCTTTTTTCTTCTTTTTTTCATGGAAACTAGCCTTTTCTGACAGTTATTTTCGGCAGTTCTTATTCATTACATTTGTCAGTTTTTACTGACAAATACATTATTATATATGAATAGAATGTTTATGGTATGCTTGATCTTCCATGAAATTTAATTGGTTAACGCCTAATTTTATGAAATTTAGTATACCAGTATTATTTTAATGCCGGTTTTCTAACTTCTGTTCCTTTATTAACTAACTCGTTTTCGCATTGCTTAAAATCATTTTTAATCTACATGTTATGTATGTATTGAGTACTCAACGTATTGTTGCGAATTTCGTACGTACGTAAATAGTTTTAGTGAAATTATACGTAAAACTGTAGGACGTTTTGTATAATGTAACATAAAGATCTAAAAAGGCGAAGCTCTGCCTCAAAAATACGAATACAGAGGTAGGTCTATTTAACATTGAGTACATGCCTGTCTTTCTAAATTGGCGAGATCTCGCCAAGCTGGCGATGAATTTCGGATTAATGTTTGTCACCCAATTTGGCAAGAAATCGCCAAAACTCACCAAACTTGGCAACTGTTTACTTACATTTTCGTCTAGTCCGTGTATAATTGTAATTGGTATTATGACTGAATAAAATTTAATTAATCTACACATGTAATTGTAACCTTATCCGGTCCTCATATGCTTACCAGTGATTTTGAGAAGTGTAAAGTACTAGAGATTTCTCGGTGGCCAGGAGAAAACTATATAAGAACCCGAGAAAGCATCAGTTTCTGAGTGGTTAGTTCAGAGCTGAATTCGAAGTATTGACATCTCCGTGATAGCTTCGCCTTTTAGATGCGCTTTGTATTGCGTTGTGTTTAGCATTCTTAGTAGTTTGAAAAGTAACTGTTGGTTGAGCTCAATGGTACTGAGAAGAGCCGTATGAGTATTTTTGTGGAAAGTTCCAAATCTGTAAAGTGTTTCTTTGGGTAAAATAAATTTTATTAATCTATACTTATGTTTGTGAAAATTGCAACAGTATGAAGGAATTATGCAAATTGAACGTAAATTAGAAGAAATGTAAAGGGAAATAAGACGTACAAAGATTAGAATTACCTGCGTGAAATGAGAACTGACCGCTTATTCCATGTAAAAAAAGGACTGTAAAGTTGCGTTGAAATATGTTTATCCTCCTTTGTCTGCGGTGAATCTTTAATTAGTGGTCAAACTGCTCCGTCAATAGCGGAGGGTGCCATACCAACAAATAAAGGAGCTCGAACGAAGCCGCATCGTCGGTATGCGAGAAGGTGGACTTTCGACATCCAGCAAACGCCGCCCCCACGTAGCGCAATGTCACAACAGTGATGCGTGTTTGGAAGGAATGGACAGAGGAGATACAACTAAGGTGAAATCCTGGCAGTGGGACCCACAATAGCACAACGGCACGGGACGACAGACACCTCATCCGCATGGCTGTGACGGATCGTACAGCATCCTCTCGCGTGTTAACAGAACGTTGGAGCTCGGTTACTGTTGTTGTGTTGTCTAGCTCCATGGTTTGTCGCCATCTGCTACAGCATGGACTGCGTGCAAAGATTCCTCTATGCAGTATTCCACTGTCACTGAATCACAGAAACCCCGACTTCAATGGGCACGGCAACACAGTGCGTGGCGTGCCTTGTGGCAACAAGCTGTTTTCTCCTATAAATCTCGCTACAGTCTGGAGTACAATGATGGAAGAGTACACGTCAGGTGTTACAGATTGGAACGTCTGCTCCTACAATGTGTTATTCAGCGTCATACCTCACAAATAAAATCTCACGATATGGTGTCATGGTGTGGAGAGCTATCGGGCATAACTGTATATCCCATCTAGTGCAGATCGCGGATAATCTCAACAGTGATCACTATATAAGAAAAGTTGTAGATCCAGAGTTCCATTCTTTGACGCATTCCGGATGCTGTATATCATTAGGATAATATTCGCGCATATGTTTTTTCAGACTGCACAAAGCCTTCTTTAGAGCACGACAGGTTTCCTTTCTTCCATGGCCTACTCGCTCATGCAACTGGTGACACACTAAGATTAAACGCCAAAGAAAAGGCTCCATTACCTGTCTGCTTCTTGAACTGCCTTACATAGATTAAGTGTCCAAACCTCTGAAGGCTGTCCGTAGGAAAGCCACCCCCCCCCCATCAACCCACGGGGACTTTACATATCAGACATGATCCATCGCCGAGCACTAACTTTGGCGTTAAGCCATATGGAACGTCATTTTATGATTACATTCCAGAGCCTGTGTGACTCAATCCCACGAAGTATACGGGCTCTTATCTCTCAGTGTGGTGGACACAAAAAGTACTGATTCCCGATATTCTTTTTTTCATCTTGTAAATTTTATCCCTTTATTTGTACTACTATCAGTAATATGTGGAATAAATTTTATTCATTTTCGACAGTTCCTTTATGGTGTTGCATTTTTCACAAACATTAGTATATCATCGGTTTTGTGTGCATTCAATCCATTACGAACCCGTATTCACGCAACAGTATTATCCCGCCGACCGTGAAAGTTGCCTATCACAGTATTATAAATGTTAGCTGAGCTTCTGTCCTGTTCCACCAATCATTTGTGCGTAATTCTGAAGGAAATGAAGCCTCTTTTATTTAATAAATTCATATTCAGCTAAGCTATCATATATTGTTACAAAAAATTCAGTAGCCAGCAAAATTCATAAAACCTTACGCAGTGAACGCTTGCGGACTGTGAATGAAAATTTAAATTATTAAAAAACATACACTTATGTAAATATAATACACAAAACAAACACATATCTAATCCAAATATGTGAATATAATCTACTTCTGAGATACTAATGGCTGAATAACGCTGGATTGCAGCAAAATATAACTACAAACAAAGCTGGCTTGTGACG
Source organism: Stegodyphus mimosarum (assembly GCA_000611955.2). Taxonomy (NCBI): domain Eukaryota; kingdom Metazoa; phylum Arthropoda; class Arachnida; order Araneae; family Eresidae; genus Stegodyphus; species Stegodyphus mimosarum. The sequence goes on from KK116218.1 coordinate 161,761, forward strand.
AGCCGCCCAACCAGGATAGTAGTTAGTTACGTGGACAGGCTGGGGCTCCAGTCTCAGAGAAGGCATGGATGATTTCAAATGTATAGTGTCTGTGCGGCCTGGGGTCACTCTAAATATAAAGTGAGCCAAAAGTTCTCTTGAGAGGTTGATGGTAGGGGAAGAGGAGTGGAAGACCCTTGGACTCGTCCTTCCCCCCCGGGTACTCTTTCTCAAAAACTGGGGGGCGAAATTGAGCTAAAGTCGGACTTCCACCTATATGCTGTTTTAGGCTCTTGCCAACGACAGGTGCATTTGGCTTCTGACGCTGACGTTTGTCAGACAAGTGAGATTGGTAACAACAAAAGCGGCTTATGGCGATGTAAACAAATTTACTTATGGTGGAATAAACAAAGTCGGCTAATGGAGTTGTAAACAAAATTGGCGAATGGGATGTAAATAAATTTAGCTTGTGGCGTTACGTAGTTGTTCATTATATCTGACTTAAAAAAGCTAAGCATTAATAACAGGAACAGGTAATCGGCGATGAATTTTTCGCTAACACTTAAAATTATAATCTGCTTTTTTATTTCTTTAACAAAATCTAACTTTGAGTCTCAATTTTTAAGCCACATGCTTTTTTTTTTTTTTCCTCACAAATTTTTAGCCAGTTTAGAAGTTAAACACGATAGTTAAATATATAAAATTAAAAATTTTTAACTATTATTTTGATATATTTTGATATTTCTAAGGGCTTTTGTTTACTTCATGAAGAGCTTCAGAGCTTCTATAAATCTCATTCTTTCCATTTACACGAGAATATCACTAAGATACCTGAGTGTTTAAAGAACATAGTTAATCAGGGCCTGATTACACCACCCCTAGATTTTAAAAGCTCAAGAATAGTCATACATTTTTTTGAAATCGTGGTTTTCTGCCTAAAAACGTTAAGGGTGCCCCTGAGAAAATTCCGCACCTAAAACCCTGAAAAGTCTTAATCAGCCTTCTAGGATGTTAAGTTGTTTCAGAGAAATAGGGATCAGATAATCCAATCTTCGCACCCCCCCCGAATATGTTAAAAAATTCGAAAATGTGATTATTCGAAGAGCTTTTCTTTTTTAATGTGATTATTCGAGAAGCTTTTTTTTTCCAAGTCCAAAAGAGCAATTTTCCCAAAAGAACTATAAGTTTCGCTTTGGCATTTTGCGTTGATTCACTAAAAGCGTTGTTTCACTTTTCAAATTGTTGCCAACAAATATTATCGACCTGTATTACATCTGAAAAAATTAAATCATGAAGAATCTGCGTAAGTGTATGTATGTTTCGCGCATTGTGATAAGACAACAGTACCTAGAGACATCGAATTTTGAATATAAAACGTTCCACCCAAATATGGGCATCTGGAATCCCAAATTTGAAATTTGGAATTTGCTTTATTATCAATTTCATATTTTGTAAAACTTTAACGAATTTTTGATTAACAAACTCAAGGATTTCAAAGCGATCAATGGCAACACTGTACGGAAAATAAAGCATTTTTATCTCCAGCTCGTGAGACTGTGTATCGGAAATTCTAAAGATATGCTGGTTTTAAAATTATTTTGCGATATTGGTCTTGAACTGAATTTTATAGTTTAAGTGCGAAGAACATGATATTTAATAAATAAAGGTAACACACAAAATGTTAAAAAAACGCCCCTTTGGACGTAATTTTTGAATCTGAAGTCTTTCAGATTTTTCTTTTTATTGCTTAATTGTTAATTTCATTCCCCCCCCCCCCGTTCTTTTTTTAGAATTCTGTTAACTGAAAAAAACTAAAAGCTTAAACATTTCAGTTTTACTGAGGTCCAATAAAAGTGTCCATTAAAAAAAAAAAAAAAGAAAGAAAGAAAGGTAAAAGGAAGAAAGAAAGAAGAAACAAAAAAAGAAAAAGGAAAAAAAAATTCTTGCTGTAATTTTCTGTACTTGAATCGCCAATATCACCTTCCAGAGGTTTTAAGTGCCATACTGTTTCCATACGCACTTTGCCATGGGTACAGCCTCGATGCTTGTACAGTTTTACATAAAATTACTGGCGCAAGGGTTCAACTTCAGTAATTTTTTATATAACGCTAGAAGCATTGAGCCATGGTAAAGTGCGCATGCTCCGCACATGGCCTCCAGCTTCTCATCAGTTCTGTAACTACGTATCAGTCATTAGCTTTTAAAATAATATTTTATTTTCTGTACAAGTTTTGATTTAAATAGATTATGAGAAAATGTAAAAAATATTAATTCTCATTCAAATATTTATTTTGTCAAATCATGTTTGAATTTCAAGATTCAAGAATTTTATTTATGTATTTTCATTCACTAAATTTCATCTGTACTTCTTAACAATATGGGTTGTCATTTTTATAAATGTATTCCGAAATCTCTTTTTCAATAAGCTCAGATTTCATATCTTACTTAAAGAAACGTGCTTGGAAGATTCTTAATTGAAAAAATAGAAACCGTACAATAAATTTATTATGATTATTATTGTTATATGAATGACTCAAGAAAATTATTATTATTATTACATGAAGAAAAAGAAGACTAATTAAGAAAATTGTTATTATTGTTGTAATTATTACTATATGAAGAAAAAGATGAATAATTCAGAAAATTATTATTATTTTCATAATTATTACTATATGAGGAAAATAATAATAATTAAGAAAATTATTATTATTATATGAAGAATAATAATAACAATTAAGAAAACTATTATTATTATATGAAGATGAAGAACTAAGAAATTATTACTATTATATGAAGATGAAAAAGAACTAAGAAATTATTATTATTATTACAATTATTATTATTATAATTATTATTATTATCTGAAGATTCGAAAGATTTCTAAGATTCAAGAACCTTTAGAGATTTGGGTCTTAGATTTGTATTCGAGAAAATTCAGGATCGCAGGGTTTCATGTCTACAAAGAGATAATGAGAGCATTTTATGACACGTGATCTTTGTTTTCTATACTTTTATTTATGACTTATTTTCATATAGTTACGTAATTATTTCAGGAATGCTCATATTACCAGTGCTTATAATCACACGACATATATAGTCATTCGTTGCCACCACTTTCCCTTTCCCAACTGTTGTCCACTTCCTCGACAGCAGAAACTGTTCCGAATTCCATATGCCATTCACTAGTTGTCGCAGAAGGCACTTCCATTAGGAAGCTTTACTTAATTACGCAACCTAAAACTCTAATCACGTCGTATCCATTCCTTAACGACGGTAACTATTAAGGAACTCTCTTGCGCGATAATGAGTGCAAATGAAGCCATTATTTCGTCCCGAAACAAGGACCTTCCGATTTCCCAACTACGGACGGACGAAGACAATGCGCTCTTTGGAAGGAACAATGTATGTATGCGAAAGTTTCTTCATTCCTAATTAGCGTCCGTCTCACTTTCCTTTCGCCCGCTCCCATCTGGGCCAAAGACGCCAAACTGTTACGCGAACCGATCAAGCAGATAACATGATCTATCGCAGGGTAATAAGATTCCAAGAGAACCATTTGTGCTCCAAATGTTGCAAAAGGATAATGCGCGGACAATATAGGCAACATCGCTTGAACTTTCGACAGCGAATGCCAGAATCAATGCTATACAGTACTACACCTTGATTTGTCAAAAAAAAAGCGTTGTCCAAGGTATTAATCTCAAACTATATGAGAGTCGAATGCACAGTTGATGGACCAGATTTATATAAAATGAATTTTTTTTATAAAAAAATAGAAAATATTTAAATTAAATTTTAGATTTCACAAACTCAATATTTATCAAAGCATATGTAAACATTAAAACTAAGCAAAAGAAAAATTTAATATTTATATTTATTTTTTATCTGAAATTTAAGGGTCCGTATCGGCAAGAAATTTCTGCATGTTATACTTTGCGATTCCAGCATTTTAACTGCTAAATATTAAATTAGCAGATTGAAATTTACTTCAAGTAATTTAAATATATTTAATTAGTCATAAAATAACTTAATTAATTATAATAATAAAATAATTACTAAATATTTAATTAATCATTAAATAATTTACTTTAAATTAAACCCAAAATAGGCAATCTATGAAAACTTTTTAAAGTTTTAGAGAAAATTTTCCTAGTGGGATAAAACTTGAGAATAAATAATGGAAACCCTGTCTATTTCTCTTATTTACCAAATTCTTTTCGGCCAATAATAAAAATACATCTGTTCGTATGTAAATAATTATGAACTTCTTAATTTCTTACCAAAGGCTGACACTTGTTGATGATTCGATCCTGGTAAAGTTTGTTGCCTAGGAAAGAAAAAAATTGACGGCAAGTTCTCTCTTTTAGCTTAAAGAGCCGCTGGTGTTTAATACAATGAGGATGTTATAGAGAAATAAAACAAACAAAAGATTTCACACACGCATATATTCTATTTTATATTATGTTTTATTTATTACATTTATTCATTCAAAATGATTCTATGTAAAATGAGTCGATGATACGAGGAATAAGATACACAATTTAAGATGTCTGCCGTTGTATTCTTCGTAAATGTTAAATCTATAAATGAATTGCCAAGTTTACCTCGATAGTTACTTGGCACTCTATTGAAATTAAAATGATGTTTTATAAAATCAAAAGCCTTTTCATTTCGTTTGACGTCTACATTGAAATCTCCCGTCATAATAAACATCTGTGGCTAGAGTAAACTTTCCATCGATCGGCAAAGTAGTTTCAGAATATTTCATCAATGCACTAAACAAGAACATCTTCATACCTTCCGAAGTAACAGTTGGATGAATATATACAAATGCTAGAATAAATCTTGACTGTCCATTAAAACTAATTAGCAATTACATTAAAACCATACAAATATCGCCTGAATTTCTGAATCCTTTATTCTCTTACGTTGCTTTACAGTGAATTCTCTTGGTAAAAAATCTGCTACACTCGTCAGATTTCTATAAATCGCAGCACTTGTAGCTTGGCAAAATAAAATAAAAATAACAAATGCTACCGGAATAACACAGACTGTCTAACAGGCAACCTTGACACTCACGTGTGGTCGCGCATGCGCACGGAGCTTCACTAAAATTTCGCTATTTTTGACACGTTACTATGCATACGCCCGTTGCCCAATTTAAAAAGAAATATATTGTGTGTGTGTGTCTGTGTTCGCTAATGTGCTTTTTCATCTGTCTGATAATGTATTTAGATTGATTATAGCATTTGTAGTTTTCAAGATATAAGCATTCGCGTACACCTCAAATAGCGTCTTCATTTTTGCTTTTCCATTTGCCCATTACAAAAGAATGTAATCCTACGTTCTAAAATTACTAAAAATTACATTTATATCGAACTGGAGATGTTCATTCATCCACTCACCTTACTAATTTTCAACTACGAAAAATGTTGCCGACACATATATTCTTAACGGAAAAATTTATAACTGAGCTTACTTATTTTTTACAAGTACGAATAAATGTGAATGTATCTTCCAGTCTTTGAATAAGATTCATACTTCACTGTAAATTAAATAGCCTCATTTATAGATCTTCCGGCGCGTTCGTTATTCACGCTCCTTTTTAGTGGTTAATACATGCAAACTTTCCCTTCAAAGAGCTAGAACTTTGAAAGCCTTGCAACAAATGCACAATTAAAATATATACGCGTGCCGGATGAAATAGCTTCGGGGGCCACATACCTTCGGAGACTACGGGATAAATGGTCCCCTCTAACAGTCATACAGATCTCGCACTCGCTGACTCACTTCATACTAGAAATGAGGCAATTTATACGACTCTATGGCAATCAATCTCACTCCAATAGCACCGCTGTTTTCAAAGCCAAGAGGTTAGTGAAGAAGTGGCAAGCAAGCTGCAGTTGCTTTCGCAAAAGAGTCCTAGGCTTATTCAAAAGAACTCAGGTTTGGAGATCTGGGTTGCCAATTTATTTTATTGACACCCTTCAGAAAATCATCTTCTGGATTAACTATATGTGGACGAGCGTTGTTGCCCATATATGGCTGAGGGCGAACTGCACCTTTGAAAAAGAAAAAAAAAAAAAAAAAACCTAGTTCTTTAAGATCTCTTTTGTTTACAAAAAGACCTGCTTTTTTTTGCGTCCGGATCATTTCTGAGTCTAAAACAGTCTGTTTAAAATGGCACAGAGAACATCGATTTTGTTCCACACTTCAGTGAAGGAACCGTTTTCATTACAAAAGAATCCCTATTCAACCTAATCACTAAATCTCTACTTGCCTTCATCGGGAGCGCACCACGAAGGCACGCGTTTAGGAAGAAGAACATTCCTTTCAGCAACAGCAGTTTTATGGAATACTCTACTATCAACCATTATTTTAAATGTTATACCAGCTTCTTTCATATTTTTTTTTTATCTTTTTGTCATACTTTTTTTATCAAGTGTCCATCTGAACAGTACAATAGAAAACTTACTCTATATAAATTCAAATTTAAATAAGCCTGAAATTTGTAAAATTAGGCAAAGTTAAACCGCTGTGTTTGGCGTGCATTATCAATTTCGAGGGCAAACAGGTATAGATCCGTCTTCATAAGGGGCAAAGAAATCTGCAAGGAAGGAAAAGCTACGGCTGAATTTATATCGAAAAGGAGTAAAACTAATGAGAACATAGAGGCAGAAATAGTATAAAAAATTGAACAATTAAGTAAATGGCATTTTAACAGATGGCACTACCTTCTCGTTCGCTTTACTCCTTTTAGGCATAAATGGAACCGTTCGTTGCATCGTTCATTGAGACTGTGAAACCCCTTCCCCATCTGAATAAAGCTACTGATTGGTTAAAGAACGAAAAAAATTTTAGGAAAAATCATGAACGCGATTGTGAACATTAGAAATGCTGATATCACTGCAAACAAATTTATCGTCGGAGTTAAAGCTGTCCAGATTCTCGTCAATTTTGCTGAAGATATGGAATGATTTCTTCACTCTGCTTCCAGTATTATTCCCATATGATCCTAGTCGAGTCACCTGTCTTAAAATTTTCTTCACTCTGTCGTGAGTTTAGGCCCTGACTGCTCACCCCTTCTGCACCCTGCTCATTTTATGATTACTGCGCCAGATCCATTTCTACTTTACGATTTTACCCTATTTTCTTCCCCTTTTTCTCACTATGGAGACTTCCCTTTCCCCCTCTTATTTCTCAGGCCAAGTTGGAATTTCCTATTCTTCTCCTTCTCCCCCTTTTTTCCGTGTGTTCCTAACTCTGCACATTCTGTACTCTTCTGATGTAAAGGTAAATGGCTTTTAACCATAGGTACTCCGAAAACTGTAATCCTCTTCGTTGCAGATTTCTTTATCCCTGGTGAAGAGATATCCGTGTCTTTTCGCCCTCGAATCGATAAAGTCTTGACCAAAACCTACACCAAACACAAGGTTATTGCTTTGCTTAATTTTATGTTTTACTTTGGCATGTTTCTGTTCTGTTTTAAGTTTGAGATTAATAATCAGAAATAAAAATTTATTCCAGAAAATACATCAGTGGCACTTTACTTCCTCTTTAAGGACTGAAAAACTGAATATTCTACATGCTGTCGTACTCCAAAAACAAAATGAAAAACCACAGGAATAATAATAATAAAAAAAAGCTGATAATGTCTTTAATGCGAAAGTTCATTTAAGAACTGTTCATAACGCTTCTGGAAATTATTATCATTATTTCATTTTATAAAACAAAAATATACACTTTTTCGGGGGACGTAATTTCATACGAAGTATTTCCTTACAAATTTAAAAATAATTTATTTCAGAGTCAAGAATCCCAGTATGAAACATAAATTTAATGTCACTTACATGCGAATGGGGTTGCATAAACTTAGATTAGAAATTAGCTTCAGAACTAATAAGTTCTTGAGATGTAAACCAACATCTACAATCATTTTTCGGTTGCAAGATTCATGGTGATTTCTTCCGCATGGAACATTCATGATGATTCTTATCAGAAGTGAGTAGTATTAATAATTAAGTTATTTGCTTGCCATTAAAACAAACGATTTTTTTTCCCCATTAAAATATTCTTTAGCATTGCATTATTAGGATTACCATTTCCGTTCCTACATAGTGGGAGTTACAAAGCATTCTTTGATGTGCTAGTTGAAATTAATTGCTGTTTGCATATACGCATTAAGCAAATGCATTTAACATCAATTTCAATCTTCTACTTTGTTGCGAAGAATACCCCGTTTGCCTTCGAAATATCCAGAAGCAGTTCATTTCTTTTCACAAAATTGGCCCTGCTGTTATTGCGAATTCGATAATTTTCTGCGAAAATTTTACATACATTTTACACTTGTACTACTTAATAAATTTATAATTTTAGCGAACTAAAATGTTCACTAAATTAAGTGACCTGCAGCTGGCAGAGGAGAATTATTGCGATAAGAATTTGAAAAAAAAATCGATACCGGTGCGACATAGAGACGGTAGCGCCATCTATTGTAGAATACATCTTAAAACTATTTTCGTCGCATTCTAACACGTGCGAGCTTTTTGTAAAGAAAATATAATGCGTCTGCAATTTTAAATAAATGAATAAGGAAGTAAATGCGAAAAACACGTAAGATCCAATTTCTGAAAGATGAGCAGTGATAAAGTAAAATTAATTACAGTATTGTTAGTTTAAAAGTCTATCTGCATATACCACGGATATTCTTCCGTATTTAATATGCAAAACCAGATCGAGGACTAAATGTTATCGGCATTCACCATCATATCTTCTTTGACGCAGAAAATGCTGCATTCATTGCTTTTTTATTACTATGTTTTTCCACGCATTTCATCTTGCACTGAAAGTAAAAGGGAAGAACTTTCAAAAGCGAAGTCAACGCTAAAATGATATTATAAATGCGATTCACGCTGAGTTTAGCATCACTACATTGTTTACATTATGCAGGAAAAGTTTAAAAAAAAAACAATTTAACCTCCAGCTATGGTTTTATTGCACATTAACGCTGGCTGAAGTCTTTCTAATGTTAATTCGAATGATGTTTATAACTAGTTTTCATAGAAGCCTTAATCACTCAATCAAAAGAACATTTTCACATGTGCTGAAATGTTTTTCATTTTCGTGATGATTTATAAAAGAGCATTTTCATAAAAGGTAACGGTTTATTTAACAAGATGCATAGCACTGCCACATAAAATTTAAGCCTATAAACTATAAAACTAGGTCATTCAAATCATAAAATGGTTGTCAAATGATCCCTTTTGTTTGATAAATTAGTTTCAGAATTTTAAAGAATGTGTGAATATTAACTTGCGAAAATTATTGTATTGTAGATACATGAAATGACTCTTATAATTTGCTTGTTAATATGAATAACAGCGAAAAGCTGTTGTGTAAAATAAATAAATAGTTACAATTGAAGAAACTAATCGATGTCTGAAATATATATACAAGCTAAAATTTCAGCCTGCCATTTATTTCAAGTGTTGCGTTAGGAAATGGCTGTTTTTATTTTTTGTTTCATAAATGTTTATATAAGTCACGTGATATTGTAAAATTCTTTTCTTTTACCAAGGCGTTAACCAATTTTCTACCTCCTCGTTACTAAGTGTAGCTTGCTGTTCGGAATCTGGAAGTAGTTTTTTAAGTTTTTTATTGTTATCTTCCAAAAACTGGGTACTTGCGTATTAGCGCAATCCCCTTGGCGCAATCTGGCGATTTTTTACGGAAGAAAAATATTATTCGGTGAATTTTCGGATAGCAACATACAATGGATATGGCTACCTAAAGAACTGTTATGGGCCATGGTTCCCAACTATTGGCGGCTTCTGAAATTATGGCGATTTCTACTAAGGTGTTTGCAATAATACGTAACTTACAAAAAACTGTGATCTTAACACGAGCTAGTTTTATGGCGTATTCTCTTGGTTTGAGTTTTATGTAACACGTCAGCAAATATGATGAGTTTTATTAAGTTAAATCTAGATTACTGAGTATATTATTTTAGATTCTACGTGTTTCACAATTCCGAAAAAGACGTCTTTAATTTCATAGTGAATTTCAAGAGTTGTTTCAAAAATGAAATAATATAGTTATAGACAAGAAAGTTTTATTATCAATGGAATTTATAACATGATACTTCTGAGCTCGAAACACTTGTTATTTCAATCCAGATACTAATATTTTCGTCAGAAGCGTTCTTTAAGTCTTTGAATCCGTAAGATTTTCAAAAATTCATCCAACACTTGCCGCCAAGTTGCGCGTTTCGCCGAGAAGTTGGGATGGTTTTCTGTCATCCACTTTCAATTCAGTCAAAAGAGTCTGAGTTTTCTTTGATTCATAATCAGCAAAAATTTCAATAAGCCTCTTTTTTATGAGTGGATATTTGCTGCCGTCAGGTGATTTAACGAGGATATAATTAGCGACTTGTAACAGTGTCCTTACTTCGATCAATCTGACTACATAATCATATTTTGTTTCATCAGCCGCAATTCCACCGCTGCGGAATTGTGCCTCGATTTGAAGAAACCGTATTTCGGGGTCGAGCTTCCAAAAGGGAGGCTTATTAGACTTACCCTGGCCAGCTGTTAATCTCTCCGATGTTGTTTCAACTTTCTCGTTTGTAGACGTTTAATCGCAATCAATTAATCACTTCCGAATCACCAGTTTATAAATTCGTTAATAAAGGACAAATGTATTAACAGTATACTGTTGAAAACAAACTTCTTTCAATACGTTTATTAACGAGAGAACAGGAGTGAAATCAATGATAACGAGTTTCTTTTTTGAAAATAAAAAATTCCAACATTTATTTTTTATTCCGAACTCTTTTTATTATTGCCACTTGAGCAAAAAGAAAAACGCAACGCGGAGATTTTGGCAGAAGGCGTTTTAGTATTACAAACGATGTCGCCACAGTTCTTTTATTCATATATCATAATTTGCTCACTTCATTTGTTAAGATTTTATTGGTTTAGTTAATCAGTTAAATCTTTCCGGCTTTCTCTCATGTGTTGCTGTTTCAAAAACATGCAAATAAAACAAACAAATTAGCTAAGAGGAAGATCGAGTGTCATTGGTCTTGCACTAAGCTTAACCCAGCTAAAGAGTTAGCTGCGCGTTTTCGTCATGGGTAAACTGCATATGGTCTTACCTTAGAAAGTTCTTCAGAAAATCATTCTTACTTTATTCCTATTTAGGAGGATAACTCTCAAATTTGCTGTATTCTGTTAAACAACTAAACATGTCATTGCTTCGAAACCTCCGAAAAATTCCTATTAAAAAGAGAATTCAGTTATACTGACGAGGTATAAATATCGCTTAATGGGGAAAAAGCTAAAAGCTTTGAGATTTTATATTACGCTCATAGAGACTTTTTTTACCGTTTTTTTGTGTTACCATTATTTATTCAATATCATATTCATCGCACTTAAACCATAAAATCCAATTCAACGGCAAAAATCACAAAATATTTAAAAAGAGCATGTCTTTAGAATTTCCTATACACAGTCTGGCGCGCTGGAGTCTGGCTAATCCCACCCCCGTACTCTGTGCCATGCTTCGCTTTGAAATCGTTGAGTTTGTTAATCAAAAATTCGTTGAAATTTTACAAAATATGAAATAGATAATAAAAAAAGTACCAAAAAAATCTGAAAACTTTCAGATTTTGCATTATGACCAAAGGGGCGTTTTTTTAGCGTTTTGTGTGTTACCTTTATTTATTAAGTATCATGTTCTTCGCACTTAAACCATAAAATTCACTTCAACAGGAATATCGCAAAATAATATAAAATGAGCATATCTTTAGAATTTCCGATACAGATTTCTGCACGCTGGACATAAAAAGATTTTTTTTTCCCGTAGAGTGTTGCTATTGCTTGCTTTTAAATCTTTGAGTTTATTCATCAAAAATTCGTTTAAGTTTCATAAAATATGAAATAGATAATAAAACAAATTCCGAATTTCAAATTTGGGCTTCCAGATGCGCAAATTCGGGTGGAAACGTACGTTATTCGAAATTGGATGGCTCTAGGTACGGTTGTTTAATCACATTTGGATAAATATACTTACATTTATGCAGATTCTTCATTATTTAATTTCTTTAAATATAATACAAGGCGATAATTTTTGGTGGCAACAATTTGAAAAGTGATACAGCCGTTTAGTGATTCAACGCAAAATCGCAAAACGAAAACAATAGTCCTTCAGGGACAAAGCCCCTTTGGGCTAAAAACAAATTTCAAATTCGGGCTTCCAGATGCCCATAATCGAGTGAAGAATTGCGTTATTCAAAATTTGATGTCTCTAGGTACCTTTTTTTTCGCGGGGCGAGAAACATTCATACGACATTCATGCAGATTCTTTATTATTTAATTTATTTAAATATTATGCACGGCTCTAATATTTGGCGGCAACAATTTGAAAACTGAAACGCAGTTTTATAGTGGACGATGCAAAATGCCAAAACGAAATTAATAGCCCTTCTGGGCAAATTTTCCCTTGAGCTAAAAAAAAACTTTTGTAAGAAATTTAAGCACTTCAACCATACAAACCGCAACCATTTCAAAATTTACAATTATATTTTGTGCAAGCAAATGAAATATAAAGATTTTGACTTCAGGTAAAAATTTGCTGCATATGTACAATACTTCTGTAAATGATCTACACAAATACATTACATCTCCTTTCAACTAAAATATTTTCAGCCTGCACCTGTAGGTTTTGTTTGTACAGAAGCTTAAACCTTCCTTCAGACCCTTCAGACTTCCCTCCTTCAGACCCTATTAATCCCTATTTATCCGAGTTACTGCTCTAATCTGAAGCAAAATGACCAAGTCGTATGAAAATTAAAAGAACATTTTTATTTACTCTTTAAATTTAACAGACGGTACTACTTGTGCTATAAAATGAAACTACGCCACTTGCGGGTATTTAACCAATACCAGTTGACACATGGTACATCGCTGTCGTCCCTCATACTTTTACATGTACATTCAAAAAAAAAAAAAAAACGGTTGGACAGTTGTATATCTTACGTTATACTGGGCCGACTGACGAAATTTAAATTGCGTTTTTGACGTCTCGAAAGTGCGACTTAGGATATGTATTAGATTTATATATAGCATTATTCTAACATAGGTAGTTTGACACAAAATTGGACTTTTTCTGAAATGACATGCCAATTTTTTTCATATTTCTATTCTACGACTCAAATTAACCCTAAATATTAAATTTTATAAAATTTGGTGTGAAATTTTTGGAGAAATTCAAAAATTTATCTTAACGTATTTTTTTTTAGTTTTCGCCAATGATGATTTACTTGGCGAACTTCTTAATTTATAGCAACCTATTTTCCTTTTCTTTTTCATTGCAGACGAGAAAAAAAAGTTATCCTTCATACTTTCAAATGATTTTAAAAAAGTGCGTAAACCACATTTCTGTTATTATCGCTATTCAGAAATATGCCAAATTTCAAAGTGCGCCAATATATAAATTCACGTATAGCTTAGGAAATTTTGAATAAAGAACTCTAATTTTTTGCAGTATGCTTAGAAATACATCTACTTTAAGATGATGGTAAAATTTTATAGATTATAATCCAAAATTGTTTTAAAAAAATTTATAAAAATTATATAAAAATACAAATT
>KK116218.1:180185-200074 GCA_000611955.2 Stegodyphus mimosarum
TTTTTTTTTTTTTTTTTTTTTTTTTTTTTTTTTTTTTTTTACAGTCTTGCCGTTTCTCGCTTTGAAAGCGTTGAGTTTGTTAATAAAAAATGTCTTAAAATTACTGTCTGACAAAATATGAAATAGATAATAAAACAAATTCTAAATTAGGTCTTCCAGATACCCTTACTCGGTGGAAGATTACGTTATTCAAAATTTGAAGGCTGTAGGTACCGTTGTTTTATCACAATGCAATAAACATACATACATTTATGCAGATTCTTCATTATTTAACTTCTTTAAATACAATACAGGGCTATAATATTTGGTGGCAACAGTTTGAAAAGTGAATCGACGCAAAATGCCAAAACGAAATTAATGTCCCTTCTGAGCTAGCGCCCTTTGGGCTAAAAATCCGACTGACAGACGAGCATCTATCAGTGAAGAAGACAATTTCTAGTAACTGTTTTCTACAGTGTATGGAAAATATTAAATAAATTTCGCATTTACATGCAAAATTTATAATTATTTATGTACAAGCATGTATTTGAATGAGAAAACTTTAATATATAAGAGGAAGCGTTTCCATTAAAAGTTTCATGAAAGGTTTTCCTTATTTATTCTCAAGTTTCTTCCCACTTGAAAGTTCCCATAATTTGTTTATTTTTGTCTTGAAAGTTATTTAATGATCAATTAATCATGTCAGAATTATTTTAAATAAATCCCTTTTGCATTACTGTTATTGGGTTAACAAGAAACTAATTTCCGTTTGCACAAACAGAAAAAGTTCTGTTCGTTTTGTTATTCTTCTGTCAATCTTCATTTTTTTTCTTTGAGATTTGGCAGCTGACACTTTTAGGTTGCTATAGAAACAAATTCCTCGTATTTTTGTTTACAACTATTAGTTTACTACCAGTTTTACCATAGCGTGCAAAAATAAGCATTTTGGACATATCTTACTTTCTTATTTTTATTATGGCAAGAAACCGGCTGAGGCTCGCGAATACACATGTGAAGTTTATGTTGTTGATATCTTAGCAGAACGTGTCAGAATTGGTTTAAAAAATTTTGTTTTGGAGAATTTTTCACTTGCAGATGACTAACGTTCTGGCCGAACTTGTGAAGTTGATGATGACGAAATTAAATCAAGCCATAATTAAATCGAATCACCATGCAACTGTGCCAGCGAATGCAAAAAGGTTAAATGCATCACACGCAACAACTGAAAGCCGCATGAGATGTCTTGGACTCTTTAAGAAGCTCGCTTCCGCTTGAATTGAAAGAAATTCACCTAATAGAACGAATCAATATTTACGCTACGCATTTCAAACGCAGTGCAATCCATCCTTTTTGAAACGAATTATCACTGGAGGTGAAAAATGGATCGTCTACAGTAAACATTACTCAAAAACGTCCAAGCATGGTGAATCAGCACAAATCATATCGAAAGCTGAATTGCATCAGAAAACGATCATATTGTCAATTTGGTGGGACTGCAAAGGTGTTTTGTATTTTGAGCTGCTTCCAAGCAACCGAACGATCAACTCAGTCGTTTACTGCTAACAACTTAAGGAACTGGATCAAATGGGAAAGGCGAGAACTGGCAAATAGCGTAGTCTTGCTCCACGACAATGCGAGGCCTTAAACATATTTATCAACACGTGCGAAATTACTGGAGCTTGGTTGGGAAGTGATGTCGCATCCTGCATATAGCCGCGACCTTGCACAATCGGATTATTATTTATTTCGAAGTTTGCAGAACTTCTTAAAAAGTAAAAATTTCAGTAATGACGAAGACCTCAAATCGCACTTGGATGATGTGTTTGCTGATAAAGATTAGAAGTTCTACAAACGTGGAATCATGAAGTTACCAGAAGCTAAAGACTGCAGAAGTTCATCGAAGAGAATGGAAGATATTTGCTGATTAAAGAGCATTTTCTGCACAGAAAAAACTGAGTTTTATTTCACAGTAAAAAACCAAAATTGCTTTCTTGCCAACCCGATATTGTATTTTATGTAAAATTAGGCAACGGAATTTAAAATTTACTTTATTTTTTTTTAATTTTTAAAATTTATTATTATTATTATTATTTTTATTCATTTAAAAAAAATTCTGCTCCGTCAGCTGTTTTCAGACCCTTTATCCGGGTTGAGTGCAATTTCAGTTTGTGACCACTGTTCTACAGTACGCGCATGCGAGGGAAAATCAATTGTGCGCAAATAATTGCGCATCCGCGTGTGTGCGTATAAGTGTATGTACGACCTCGCATAAGAAGATGAAATACTATATTAAGAGACTTATTAACCCAAACAGCGTTAGCCCAGAAAGGCTAACCCAAAGAGCGAAGCCCAGAAGATTAATTTTGTTTTCGCATTTTGCGTTGTTTCACTAGAAAACAGCGTTTCACTTTTCAAATTGTTGCCACCAAATATTAGAGCCCTGCATTAAAGGAATTAAATAATGAAGAATCTGCAGGAATGTATGTATGTTTCTAGCATCGTGAAAAAATAACGGTACCTAGAGATATCCAATTTTGAATAACGTTGTGCTCCACTCGAATATGGGCATCTGGAACCCCAAATTTGGAATTTGTTTTATTATTTATTTTATATTTTGTATAACTTTAAAGAATTTTTATTAACAAACTCAACGATTTCAAAGCGTTCCATTAACATTAATATCGCGTGCATCTTCAACAGATTTTATGCGCAAGGTTTCTTTACATTTGTTACTCGCATTAGGTTGGTAGCATAGCAACGCAAAGACGTTACAATGTCTAACGGTACGTTGTGTCGATTGACTTTGAATGTCTGTATCACTTTTCAAATCCCGTTTTGAGTTCCCCATGAAAAAAACGCACTTTTGGGAGTAACATAGAATCTGAAAAGCTTTCAGATCTGTATTATTTGTTATTTGCTTTTTTTTCTTATTTAAATGTGCTTCAATAGATATTTCTATTCCAGAAAGTAGTAAATTTATAATAAACGTAGATTATAAGGTCACAGAAATGAGTGCGTATGATATTTTCTTTAGTTTTATTTGACACTGAATTCCCATAGATTAAAAAAAAAAAACATTGAATTCACTATTTACATATAACTGCACACGCAAATTGGAAAGTTATTTTCCTCTGGGAAGTTATCTCAGATTTTCTTGAATATATTTAGTGTATCTTATTTAGTAAGTCACCTATTATATTATTTTCGGTATACAGAAAACTAATACAAAATTGCACCATTCTTTATTCGGAATTGCAAATATCTTAAGAAATTTCTTTTATTTTGATTTTAATTTTAGGGCAGTTTCATGTCATTTTTATAAATGCGCGTGATACTTCCGCACTTGTAAATACTCGTTTAGTTTTCTTTCGTGATAACATTAGCATTTTGTGTAGCAATTTCTCACGTTCTCTTTGAAGAATTTGATTCATTGTAATCATTATATTTGACAACAATAGCTTTTGCTTAAGAAGAACTGACTGTAAAAACAATTTACGGCTATATTTTGTTTCACAAATGCATTTCATAATACCATACCTGATTAAGAATACACTTTTTCGTTCTGATGTATTGCCGTAATTAAATAAACAACAGTTTCCTTTCTTTAAAAGCTTACACAGCAAGTTAAATATTAGAACATTGGTGCTAACAGGATGTCATATGTTACATTTTTTCTTAAACCAGATAAAATCATCCCCACAAATCTTATTGCATAATGGCTCATACTTTCCCAATGGTCTTAAAAGCCTAGTTCGGCAACATAGTTTTAACATGCACGAACACACGTGCCCATTAATAACATTGAGAAATGCATATTATAAATGCCACAGATGAATATGAAGTCAGAATGAAAACAGAAAGCTCACTTATCATAAAGGTGTTAACGACAGCGTGGTGTAACTTACAAAAAAGCAAGTTATATTTTAGACTAAACTTCTTTTGACTTACCCGAGAAAGGTTTTTTTATTCAATACTTTTTACTTCCTTGTACGAAGTTGTAAGGTATTTCTCCCACCTTCTTAGCATGCCTTCGTGGTGTAATGGTCATGCGCACTCGGCGCGTATTCGAGAGGTCTGTAGTTCGAGTCTCGGCGAGGGCATTGCTCATTTTTCATGACTCCTGCTTCCGAATAAATACCTAATGACTCTACAGTGGTGTCCGAACTAAAAGGTGGTGGATAATGATTCTTCACCACAGGATTTGGCAATTGGGTCCCCTAATCCCCAATCGACCTTTAAAAGGGGAAGTATATAAGATATTTCTCCCATTTTCTTAGCATGCCTTCGGGATATAATGGTCAAACACACTCGGTGCGTCTTCGAGAGGTCCGTGATTCGAGTCCCAGCGAGGGCATTGCTCATTTTTCGATGAACTAGCTAAGACCGCAGCTCTCAAACCAGAAACTGACAAGGAAGTTCCGCTTTCCGCAGAAGTTGCAAAAAAACTCCTCAAGAGACATGTCCCAAGAGACATGGTCATCACGATGGCAGGAAGAAGAGACAAGAAGATTTACTTACAACATCTTCTCACTGCCTACTCTCAAAAGGCTCAAATGCAACCGACTCTTCCTCCAGGCCTGTACCAACCACGAAAAATTCCCAGCGTATTACAGACGATTCCTCAGACGGGACGTCAACTGGTCTTGCGGTTTTCGCGAGGAAGACGCGGACGCACTACATTACCTGCTCTCCTGCCCTCTGACAGAGCACCTCCGACAGCAGTTCTTTCCTTCCGACTGCATCACATATCCTGTGAATAGACTGTTCACATACTATTACTGCAACGAGGGCATCTTAGAGATAACGAAGCAAGTGAATGAAAATAATTATATCCAAGAAACTAAAGATTAATGTAAAATGTAGAAAAGCGGCCTAACCATCAGATTTCTAACACTACTAGGATGACTTCCTAACCCTGTAGTGCCATTAACTTAGTTTGGCGGAACAGGTTAAGTAAAGTGACAATCTTTCCTGCTTTAAAAAAATATCTACTGTCTCTACAAAGTAAAGGAAGTATTGTAATCGCGAAAAATTTCGGGTCACATATTTCAACGAAAATATCCATTTTGACAGCTCTCGAATCCAACTAGACAATGTTTTTGCTGGACATCTGTATGTGTGAATAAAATAAAGATCCTTTTTTCCAAAATAGACCATAAAAATGAATTTAAAATGGATTAAGAAAAGATTTTTTCATGATGTCTGTACGTATGTATTTCTGATCCTTTGCATTTTACATTTTTGTGTTTTCTACATATTTTGGCCAGTGGGATTTACAGACTTTTAATTCTATTCTTAAGGACATATGAAGTATTCATGTTACTTCGTATACACTTAACTTCAAATTCACGTTTATACGTGAACTGTCGCTCATATGACCTTTATACGAACTTATAAACTTTTGGACTTCTTTTTAAAGAACTAAGGATACTTTGTTTCATCATTATATCTATTTAGACTTTTTCTAATTCTCTATGACTATATGAAAATGTTACTGACTATTTATAGTTAATTCTAGGTAATGTTTTCAAAATCCTAAATTTCATCCTGATTTCATTGGTTTATTTTTATTTTTATAGATTTAAAATTTTTCTTTTGACGTTTGTATTCTTACATTTTTAACTTCATTTATCTGTATAATTTTTCCCAACTGTATCTGTACAATTCTCAAAATTGTATTACTGTTATAATTGTATGTATGTTTTATATGTTTCTTTGCTCACATTCTCTAATGTGAAACTGCAAATCATTATTCATATAAAAGATGTAAAAAATTATCAATAAATGCCCGCTGCAATTCTGAGAATACCCTAAAACTATCATTAACTTCCGACAATAGAGAGCGTATTAGCCGAGTTATGGATTAATCACAACGTGTCTACCGAAGGTAAATGAAATGAGTTAAGTTCGTATACTGCGGAACGATAGAAAATAGGCTGTCAGAAAACTTCAGCGTAATACAAAACTGTCTAAAAAAATATAATAAAAGGGAAAAGAAAAATTCTTGAAATAACAGCTGCAATAACAGATGGCGTCATAATAGTACATGAGAGGTTTTTTTTTCCATAACAACACGTAATTTAATTATATATTTTTTAACCCAGAAGGGCTATTAGTTTCTTAACACTATTTTGCTGTTTCACTTTAATGCGTTGTTTCAATTTTTATTCGAGTTTATTGCCCTTCAAAAAAGTGTAAGATACAATATTAATCCATCCTATTTAATCTCTCTGTTATTGATTAACAAACTAAACTATTTAAAACTAATAGATGCAGTTCTTAAGAATATTATTTCCTTACTTTAGGATTTGATTGATTTGAATAAAAATGCATTTAATTCGTGATATATCTAATTAAAAACATTAAAAGCTGTTGTCGATTTACAGTACATATTTTTCACTTTTTAAGTATGCAGTAGATATGTAACGTTCCCATGTTAGTCTAAATACATATTCATATAATATCTTATTAAATATTCCGGTATTCCACTTGGGACAACTCTATCGATAATCTCAATTGATAAACCATGCTAAACTTCAAAGAAACCTTTTTAGGCAATGGTTAAAATTTGAAACCTCCTAGTTTTTTTAATTAGCCCAAAATGGGCTATTAGTCTGGAAATTTGATTTTACGTTGAATCACAATAAATGCGTCGTTTCACTTTTCATTCCAGTCTGTTGACGTTTCGAAAAATGTAAGTTTTTTATCTTTCAAACTAAATCTGTTTATTTGTGGATTAACAAACTAAGATATCTGAAAGCAATAGATACAGTTCTGGATAATACTCGTTCCTTACTTTTGAATCGGATTGATTTGAATAATCAAAATACATTTACTTCATGATCTATCTAACTCAAAATATTCAATATTTTCATAGAAAGCTGTTATTAGTCCAAAGGGGCACGTTTTGAGTCGTCCACCGTAAAACGGCATTTCACTTTTCAAATTGTTGCCACCAAGTATTAGATCCCTGCATTATATTTAAAAAAATTAAATAATGAATGATTAAATAATGCATGAATGTATGTATGTGTCTCGAATTGTGATAAAACAACGGTACCTGGAGTCGGACTAATGCCTGTTTTTGGCCATGGATCCACCTGCGGGAACAGCAGTTCCGAAAACGCGATGAGGTCACAAAGAATGTATCACAATTTTTTATTTTTTAAAGAGGGCAATTGTAAGTTTGTTGGGAACATGTAATTGAAACCAATAGCGATTATTTAGAAGAATAAAATGGGTGTTAAAATCCTTGTAGGCCGTTTTTGATGAGTGACGAAAACGCCACGAACTTTCTTAGTTACCTTACGAACCGGTTACGACTAGTATTCAACGATTTTACCGCTTGCCCATTAATGGGCAAATGCTGTTACGAAATAAACATAGTGTTCTCATGGCAAAGCACGCGAGAGTTACCTGCTTATGGAAAGTTGCCTTTATGGAAGATTTTATAAAGAAAATTATCTCATATTGAGGTTACATGTAAGAAAAACAATGAAACTTCTATGCAGCGAAGCCATTCGTCAGGATTCGAACTAAGTGTTCAGCGGTATCATGCGCTGCTGTTATACTAGTTTCAAATCAGTGGATTTATTGTACTCATAAGCAAAGTGCGGTTGTAGTTTGAAGGATAAATTAAAGCTCTTACTATATCCTGATTTGTAATAATTATCAGAAATGATAATCTGCGAGGATACTTGATTGATTCTTGATAGCATAGTAATGTAATACCACGTTGAAAACAAAAAGCACGTTTTTAAATATCAATAAAGTTCACATCCTGAGGCCCGATTTGCATTTTATTAGAAACATGTTCAAATTGTACCAAATGGAATAATAATTCGGGTAAGAAACACAGGTTTTGAACAAGCCGAAAATCTTATACAGAACACCCTTTTTATTTACAGTAAGTGAGCATCTACAATAAGTGAATATTCCCCTCCCAATGCCTATCGTAAATAAATAAATAAATTACAGATTAAAACAAACATTCGGTTGCGTTAAAATGGAGCTGCATATTGAAAACTAAATAATACTGCTTAAATACGCAATGCAAAATGATAATAAATAAATAAATCAGCAACAGAATAGCGCTTATCCCTCATTTATAAAGATCCTGGAATAATTCTTCTAGTAGAAGAGATTCACCACTGATAAGGAGGCAAAAGAGAGAAAGGAAAAGTGCTTTGCATACCTCGTGTCACGTGATTTCGGTGGCGTGGTCACGATGTACCGTGACTCACGTTGAACCTAGTTTGTATTATCTATATTCTGTCATCCCTAAGGTCATATGGAACGCGAAGAATTCTTTGCCAGTTTTGGTAAATCTGCGCTTTTAGTCACGTTTTACTGTAGTGGAGAGTAGAGTAGCTGGTAGAGATGAGAAAGAGACTCTAGCTTTTTGCCCTACTTTAAACTGCTCGTTTTTCCGATATAAACATTTTGCAGCGATACTTCGTTAAAATAACGCCATTAAACTGTAAGGTTTTAGTTTAAAGTAACAAAGTTTTATGTTTAATTTCCCTTTCCTATGATTTCTTATTTCAACTTCCCGTTAGAATGAGCGCGCGTTTCAGCTTTATGCTAATTTGAAATGGAGCCAAGTTTGTATTTAAAGGTTAGCGAGGAACTTCTCAGGGTGAGACAGCTTTTAGTCTCAGATCACTGCGGCTCTGTTCGACGTCCACCTGACTAGCTAGTATTTAAATTCTAAGCCTTAGCGCTGTTACGCTATTACTTATTGAAATAATCTAAGTGCGTTAGTATTAGCTAAATCTTGCTACGCACCATTGATCGTTTAGCATAGAGACCAACTTCGCGTTCATAGCTCTGTGAGCAACGACTACTTAATTTCTATTTTAATTTTAGTTTAAAGTATTTGATTGTTCAGTTTAAGACCCAAGTGCGGTCGTTATTTTCTGTTATCCTTCCCGAGTTGGGAAGTGGCTGTAAATAATAGTGGTTTAATAAAAGAGGATTTTAAATCCTTCTTACATGCAGTTATTCTATCACTTAACCACAGTATTCTACCACAGAACATAGCTGCATTCAGCTCCCTGTTCAAGATCAGGACTTTAACTATTTCATGAATATGTTCGCCAAAAGTATGCACAGAACACTCAGTCCTGACAAATTGTGCATTTTTTGCTTTAAAAATGATTGAACTTTAGTAAATTTGCATGCAAGATTTGTAGAATTATCAGCAATTTAAAAGTTGTTTAAGTGCGGCTAAGCCTAACCACTTTCCCCCTTTTTCAAACATTCGTCCGGAGTGGGAGAACCCATCGGTCCTTTAGCAACACCTTCAAGTTAATTATCTTTCGAGACGGTGTTGGCTCAGGCCTTATATACCAAGACTGTTTTGCCTTTAGCCATCTCGTCACCTTGCTTTGGACCGCCAGAAAGATCGATCGCTATCATAAAGCGTTTACTTTATATAAAAAAATAGCGATTTTAAGGTCTCAATGAGTTTTTCGTATTTACGGTAGTACAGTCTACCGTCATCATCTAACAGCACTTGTTTTCTGCACCTTCTTTGCGGTTCAAGTCAGTCTTCATTCGTGAGTTTCATTCGGAAAATATGCTAACCGGAAACGAAATGCGAAAAAAATAATTAGGGTGACTCGACAACCTGACGCAGCTGCCGTTACCGGGGTTAGAAAGCATACCAGGAAGAGAAAAATGCCTCTGAATTGCCTAAGGTAAAACACTACACTGGTGTCCAAAAGTTAAGCATAAATTGTAAAATGCGAAAAACATGGAGTAAATATTCGTAAAATTATTCCAAATTTCTTGTGAATATTAATTGGGTGAAGAAGAAACATTGGGTTTATACAAAACTTTTCAGTCGACTACGTCCTGCGCGAAACACCTGCGCATGTCGGGACGCAGAGAAACCGATTCACGCAGCAAAGGCAGTTCAGACAAGTTTCGGGCAACTACTGTGCGAAAGAACGTTGTTAACCATCAAACAAGGTGAATGACGGCACAAAGACGCCAATCGGAGATGTTTGCGAAAGGAAGAATCGTTAGAATGCTGGAATCCGGACAATCACAAACCGAAGTGTCTCGAATTCTGAATGTGAACCAGTCTGTGAACTTAAGACTGTGGCAGAGGTTTCAAAGAACGGGAGATGTTACCCGACGACCAGTATCAGGTCGACCAAGAGTCACAACTCCTCGCCAAGACCGATATCTGCTAATAAGTGCGCGACGTCAGAGGGGCAGTACTGCCAGAGCACTGGGTTCGGCTCTCACAGTCGCCACAGGAATACGAATTTCGAGACAAACTGTTTACAGGAGACTCAATCATGCTGGCCTGTATGCCAGAAGACCAGCAGTTTACATTCCCCTCACGTCTGCGCAGAAACGCGCTCATTTGAACTGGAGTTTGAAACATCAACATTGGAGTGTGGGAGAGTGGGCCAATGTGATGTTCAGTAACGAGTCCCGGTTTAGTCTGAGTACTGATTCTCGTCGGGTAACGACATGGAGAGAACGTGGAACACGTTTTGAACCAAGAAACATAGCGGAAAGACATCATTTTCCATCAAAGGGAGTAATGGTATGGGCAGACATCATGATGGATGGCCGCACAGACCTCCATTTCTTTGACACGGGGTCTGTGGCTGGTCAAAGATACAGAAACGAAGTTCTTGAGCCTTATGTTCGCTTGTTTCGAGGTGCTGTCGGTCCTGACTTCATATTCATGGATGATAATGCGCCATGTTACCGAGCGGTGCTGGTTGATGACTTCCTTGAAACGGAAAACATCCAGCGCATGTCGTGGCCTGCGAACTCCCCTGATTTAAATCCTATCGAGCATGTATGGGATATGCTCGGGAGACAAATTGCAGCCCTTTCGCACCCACCAAGCTCCGTTACAGAACTGAAGAGAACTCTTCAAGAAGCTTGGAACCGTTTGAGCCCACAACTCATTCATCATCTCATAGGAAGTATGGTAAATCGCTGTGCAGCGTGCCTGGCTGTCAGAGGTGACCACACGCCTTATTAAACTGCAGCATCAGTAATGTATTTAATGTTTTACTTCCTTTTTTCTTTAAAGTGTGAACTCTTGCTATTCTCAGTTTTCTTTCAAACTGCTACTTTGGATAATAAAATTAATTATTATCCTTCTTTTGATTTGCTTCCTTATTTTACACTCGCATATCACGTTTCCCGCTATTCTGATTTACATTCTTTATTCACATAATTATGAATTATGCTTAACTTTTGGACACCAGTGTATAGCAATATATGACATCTTATATTATACTCGCAAAAAAAAAGGGGAAAACAAGACACGCGGGAGTTGAAATCATACTCTTGGTTTCTGACTAGCAGACTTCCGCTAACCAGTACAGTAGGGATAGCTTAATGCGGTGACATTTATCCATGGCTATTTTAATAGCATTAACGAATGATAATTTTAAACGACGTGAAAAAATATCCTTCATATTAGCAATAAAATTTATCTGATTTAATATAAATATTATAAGAAACATATAAACATCTAGTTTCACAGC
Organism: Stegodyphus mimosarum; assembly: GCA_000611955.2. Taxonomy (NCBI): domain Eukaryota; kingdom Metazoa; phylum Arthropoda; class Arachnida; order Araneae; family Eresidae; genus Stegodyphus; species Stegodyphus mimosarum. Next base: position 191,690 of record KK116218.1, read on the forward strand.
ATTTTAACTGAGAAAAACATGGTTAGTGGTGAACTGTCTGCCAGCGTCATGCAAAATCTTGTAGAGACATTAGGTTTTTTGAAAGTAGAAGTACATGAAAAATGAGCAATGCCCTGCCCGGGACTCTGATTTCGGACCTCTCGAATACGCGCCGAGTGTGCTGGCCATTACACCACGAAGGCATGCTAAGAAGGCGAGAGAAATGCCTTCATGAAGCTCATTTATGAAGTGTGTTTAATATATCTGGAAATTATTTGATCGATATTGTATCCCTAATCTTAATACTAGAAGGGCGTTCCTTATTCGAACCTTATTCGTTCCTTACTCGAAGAGCATTATTCACGAATTTCATCTTTACGTTCTTAAGAAAATTTATTACACGATGTGCTTGTGTTTCTTTCAGAAAGCTCCTGGCAGGTATTTTCTGTCATCACCTTCTGACTCTACTAAATAAAAGGTTCCTTTTTACCCTAATTTTAAATGGTTGACTAAAATAAAAACCCAACAGTTTGTTAATTTAATTTCTTAGTTGGTGACACTTTTAAACCATTTGGCAATTTTTAGCCCCAAAGGGCGTTAGCCCAGAAGAGCTGTTAATTTCCTTTTGGCATTTTTGCGTCGAAAACTTTAAAAAGTCTGAATCACTTTTCAAATTGCTGCAACCAAATATTATCGCCTGCATTATATTTAAAGAAATTAGATAATGAAGAATCTGCATAAATGTATATCTGTTTCTCGCATTGTGATAAAACAAAGGAATCTACAGAGATCTAATTCTGAATAACGTACGTCTCCACTCGAATATGGGCATCTGGAAGCCCAAATTTGGAATTTGGAAATCTGTTTCATATTTTGTAAGACTAACAAATTTTTGATTGAAAAACTCAACGATTTCAAAGCGCAAGCAATAACAACAGTACGGGAGGGGATATTTCCAGCGCGCGAGACTGTGTATCGGAAATTCTAAAAATATGCAGATATGCTCTTTTTAAATTATTTTGTGATATTGCTGTTGAATTGATTTTTATGGTTTAAGTGCGAAAAACATGTTATTTAATAAATAAAGGCAACACACAAAACGTTAAAAAAAAGGCCCCTTTGGGGGCAAATATAAAATCTGAAAGCTTTCAGTTTTTTTACCTTTTTTTAGAGAATTTACTTCTGTTTGAAAATTTCATTCTATAACATTTTGATAGCATGTAGAATCATGATAACATTCTATAACATTTTGATAACAAAATGTTATAGAAACGTTCATTCTATAATATTTTGGTAAAATGTAGCACGAAATAAACGATATATTTCCCATGCTTTCGTAAAGAAGCGGGCAGGACTTCGGCAGTTCGATTAAAATAACCGAATGGTAACTTTAACCGCGGTCAAAATAAACGGCGCCTACTGTACATGAAGAAAACTCTCAGTACGAGCTGATATGATATCTTACAGAAGTCAAAGTACACCAAGCAGCCTTAAGGTTACAGATGGCTTCTGAAAACTGCTAACTGGGTAATCGCTTTTGTGTATAGTTTCAGGTCGTACACGATTCTAGGTCGTTTTAATCGCGGTTATCTTTGATATAGGATCTAAAAATAAAAATGTTTTTTTAATAAATGTAATATGAAAACTTCAGACTATGAGAATACAAATTTACACTATAGAAAGAATTAATAAAAGTGATATAATATCTATCAAAATTTTAAAAACCACTTTCGGACTGAGGTGGGGGATCGCACTGGTCCCGAAACTACAAAGTTGCGGAAAATTATACTATCCTGAAATGTTATACACAATGAAAATTTGTAATTCCAATAAAAGTTTAAATGTTTTTATGGTTTTTTTTTAAAGCGTTGATCAATTTGTGCAGGAGAAAAGGGGTTTGAAAAAAGGGAGAAAAAGGTCCAAAATTTGGAAATTTTTTTCATTGCGTTCGTAACCGTGAGAGCTCAATTGTTTTAAATCATCACAATTTCGACCGCATACCTTCAAATTACAATATCTGAAATTTCACTTCGACTGGTTGAACGGATGTTTTGCTAGGGCTTCATACATCGGAGAAGCTCTTTATAACCCTGTAGTTAGCACGTTCAGCTATTTCGTGGAAGCCGGCGAGACAAGCCTAGTGGCTAGAAGAGTTCAACGCCACAGAATTAAATCGCTATTAAGTCAACGTAACAACGTGGTCTCAAACAGGCGCAACACGCTTTAAAATCAACTTGCGAAAACTTCATTTAAATAGCAGTTCTTTCTCCCTTCATCTGAATAAACGCGCGCTATCTAATTTACATTCTGGCATGAAAAGCGTGGGTGAAAAGGAAAGTTACAGGAAATTTGCTTTAATTCAAAATTAACTATTAGTGAAAATAAATAAATAAATCTTCACAAGTTAAAAAGTCAAGCTTTCTTCGCGAAGATTCTAGTAATGCCCTCTGAATAATTAATGTTAATGCTAGAATGGAGGAATCTAAGGCAGCTGGATTTATAAAATATTAAAGCGCAAATAAATATTTAATTTTTCTGACTTCAATAAAATATTTCACGGAGTTCTTAAAAAATGAATGCATACTGTAACTCTAGTTTAAAATTCTAATGTTAAACCATTCAAACTTAATGGCTCAGCTCAGGCTAGAGTCAGTCATACGGCCATTCATCGCTGGCAAAGAAATAATCACTAACAAACAATTTTTAGTAAAAAACAACAAACAGTTTATTTGCCATTATCTGTGGTTTTACAACAATTTAAAATAAATTACAGCATGACCAAAAAAAAAAAAGATAGATACTGGAACTGCAGCAAACGACTAGCAATTAAATAACTTTTCAAAACATTAAATGCCACCAGGGAAACTAAATCTTTAAAATAATGGAATTCAAAATCAGTCACTTAGCAACCTTCAACTGTTACTAATGGCTGAAAGCAGAGCACCAGTTCATAGAAAGTAGCTAAATAACTAAGGCCGAGGGATAAAAAACTTCGGCTTCGCTAAGTGTTATAAATTTCAAAAAGTAATCATAAAATCAAAATCTTTAAAACTTCTTGTTTAGTTTATTAAATCAGTATGAAACTTTGGATTAGACTAGCTGATGTAACAGAAATAAAAATAACATGAAAGCGAATTAACTAAATATTAACAATGCGTAAATTAACATCATTGTCATAGCATTTACTAAAGAAATGTATTACCCTTTTTTGTTTAGAAGAAAACTATTTTAATCACCTCTAGCTTTTACTTCTAGGAAATATTCTTTTATAGTTTTTTTCAATGGAAAAAAAGTGATCCTTTGTATAATTTTTGACACGGTCGTCTAAATTTAATTTCTTTTCCATTAGAAAACTAGTTAGTTTTGGAAAGCACTGCACTTTCACGTTGACATGTGATGACCACATGTTAAGTTTGAAAATTAATTATAGCTAAATGTATCTCTGTTTTTTTAATTAATAAACGTTAGTCAACTAATGTGAGTGCTTTGTAATTTGTTCCGAATTTTTATTTTCATTCGAGGAACTCCAGGGTTTGGCGGAATATAGTTTGAAGACCACCGTTCTAAGAATTACTTTAGAAAGATAGAAATAAGTAATAAACAACCTCATTTTATCTCATTATCGTCTTTATTATTATTTATTTTACGACGCAGTTTGATTCCTCTTATGCTCAATGGACAATAGAAATTTTATAATAGTTATATTTGCCGTTTAAAAATACACTTGGGGTAAGTTATGAAATGAAATACACAACTGGAGAAAGAGTTTTCTGAGTTCGTTTCCAACTCCATCACATCTCATAGTTCGCTTTCACCAGCTTCTATTAAACAACCACCATGCTTCTAATGGCGAAAGACATCCATAAACTCTTTTAAAATACCAGTTTTAAAAGCTCAAAGGATCATTTTTTTGTGAATTCTAATACATTCCGGCAGCATTAAACATTCTTCAAAACGCAGCCTCAAAAGAGGGAAGGGATAAAAATAAAATAAGCAGAAATAAATAAGGATCTCCCGGAACGCTTATTTATAAAAGCTTCAAAGCTTAAACTATCCGACGAGCGGTTTCTAAAATTTCTTGGTGGAAGGCGTCCGAGAGTAAAATATTCCCTGCAAGCCGAGGGGCGTTGTCAAGAGCATCTGTTGCTGCAGAGTTATGTGAGACCATCTTTGCCAGATATTTGGTTGGCATCCGACTGTGAAAGAGGCAGATTACACGCTAGGGACCAACCCCAAAGTACTACGCTGAAATTTTTGCTCTTCCTTTTTCCTCATTCGTGAAGATGGTCAGTTTTAGTGTGATCGTTCCGAAGAACCAGCTCACTGAAATCGTTTTTTTTCCCTCCCCATATCGGAATGTTAAATTCATGTAAAAGCTTGAAATGTTCCCAAACTAAAAATTGTTTTAAAAGCGTATCTCTGTTAGTGCTTTTTCGCTGTAACCGTATGCTTACTTTTTAATTATATGCGTTTTTCTCTTTAAGTAAATCATGAAAACGAAAATCTCAAAGCACGAAAGGTATATATATATATATATATCAGTATACAATAGTATTATAAGATGATACTGGCCCACAAATTGAAGACTGGTTAAGATGATCGAAAACTGACCCAAGCTCCAATTCCGGTGAACTGGCTACGTGGGTTCCTAATATACAGTAAACCCTAAATCCTGTAATAAGAAAGTCATAAGCGAAAGCATTGTGGAGTCGTGGAATCATGAATACATTAGTTCAAATAAAGGAAGCTTAACTAAGAGTTTTTCCCTTTTATCAAAATGAGATTGTCATGTCATTTCTTACAAGATGACCTAAGCCCTTAATGGCCATGGAAACTTTAAAATTTGTAAAGCATTTATTTATTTTAATTAACCAGTTATTTTATGTTGCGTAGCTTTACTGCCATTTTTCCCTTTTCCTGCCAGAACGCAAATTTTAGCTGGAGCATATTTAAATGAGGTAGAGACAAACAGTGTTTAAAAAATTATTTTAGATTGCTTAGACAGAGCGTGTTCCCCCTGCTGAAAACGACGTTATTAGTTGATAATCTACGATTCTGCATTGTTTTGTTCTTGCCAACAGTGCTTGTCACGCCGGTGTAAGTTTAAGCAGACTTGCGCGGTAATTATTTCTGTATAGCCTTACTTAGTTAGCTAACTTAGCTCTAATTTGAAATTCAGTATTTTGAGTTACGCCATAAATGCCGGCTGGTTTTGTAAACACAAGAAGTGCCTTCTGTTAAACTATACTGAGTTCTGAATAAAAGGGTCTTTTACACCCTTCTGTCGTTTATGTGTGATTAAACTGACATAACAATAAGTTGCTTACGCCTTTTCAAGAGTTCTGACTTAGTATGCTACATAAAAGAGTGAGACTCTACAAAGTTATCTGAGCAGATTTAAGTTGAGTCCAGGGACTTTTTGTGATTGCAGCGTCGGCAGGGTGGAAACATGTGCTTCTTCTGAGTGAAAGAAAGATCTTAGAACTGGCACTAAAAAATATTAATATTATAATTGGCCTCCTGATTTTCATCAATTTATTTCCGAGAGAAGTGCCCTTGACTACTTTTGCAAATTCATTGTAAATTATTCTAATCCGTCATAATTTCTTTAAAAAAATCCCCGTTAGTGTTTATTTTCTGTATTTGTTTCATACTCACTTCTGTAAGAACCATGCGATACTTTGTCAGATATGGAGAATTGTTTGTGCTTTTAATTAAAAAAAAACATGAATAACGTATATGTGAGCCATTAGTTTTTAGAAAGTCCTTCACGAAAGTATCGTACCTTTCAAAACAGATATTCTATTGTGTTTTGACGTATTCAGATAAGTATGTATGACGTCAGGTTGAGGGATGATATAATTCGAAATATACAAGTTTTACTGGATAGGAAGTCGTAATGCATAAATGTTCCATTTGCAATTCAGTATTCCGTCGATATCAAGATAACTTCTTCCCCTGTCCCGGCTAACAAATCCGATTAAATTCGAACTGAAGATCGTGTTGAGTGCAGAATATAGGGATTCCCTATTACCTCAGAATTTCCAATGACAGGATTATGTCTTAAGACTTATCTGTATTCTATTATAGATGAAGGGGGTTGAACAACAAAGGATTAAAATAATACGGAAGAAATATCACTTACTAAAAAAAATGTTACTGAAAGCAAAGTCCATGAGTGCAGAACAATTAATTACCTGTGGATTTTTAATACTTTTGCATATTTTTCAAGGATGTCAATCCTTCCTGTTAAAATAATTTTTGATACATATTTTATTTGTTCGGATTTTCTATTTTTTTCATAAAATGTCAAATGTGTGTTAAAATATCAAGGAAGTCAATTTGATTCGAAAAGCGCTGTTTAACAGATAAAATATAGCATTTACGGAAGCAGTGATATTAAGGTCTGTGCAGAAATTAAAACATACTCTCTTGAAATTAATACCTGTTGCTCTTATGGTTAATTCTTTATTCATTCCCTTCAACTTCAACATATGTAAAGTTTTGATCTCACACAAAGTATAGTTTGCTAGCGACGACTGAAAATCACTTTTAATTAAATATCCCTTCGAGTATAAAATAAAAAAAGAGTTATGAATCATATCAAACTTATGGCAAATGAATTTGTAAATTATTAAAAGGCGCGTATTAATACTCCATATAAAAAGACTAATACTTAAATATATTTGATAGCAAGTTGGAAATCTGGCAGCGAAAAAGAAAAATTAGGAAATCGGTGCAAACATAGCTAAAGTAGGGGCATTTTCCGTGGTATGTAATTTTTTGGCTGCGTCGTATGTAATTTTCGTTTTTCAAATCGTAATTACTTTTATATTATATAAACTAGTACAGCTTTTGGAGTCCAATCGTGAGACATTTGAAACCAAAAAAAGCAACTCCAAATTGCTGCGTTTCATATTCCAAAAAGGGACTAGGGTTTTCTCTTACTGTGAAAAACAACTATTGCTGCACTGAATCAGTACCCTCTGCGGCCACATGATCGGCATAGCAGCTGAAAAAACCGATTTTGATGGTATGCCGGTGTCGATCTTATGCAGACCTCAAAAAAAATAATAGTCAAATTCTTTCTTGTATATTATGCCCATTGCTAATGGTAAACCTCGTCTACGGTATAGTAATGTCTTGTTAATGCAATATACCACTGCTAATATTAAACATCGTCTGCGTTTATGCTAACGTCGACTACATGCCGTATCGTTCCTGCGCTATGACGATCCTGTACTGGGGCCGATGCTATGCTAATGTCGGCTACAAGCTGTATCCAGCCTATGCCGTATCGTTCTAGGCATACCTGCAAAAAATTAGAATTCTTTATTCAAAATTTCCCAAGATACAAGTGAATTTATGTATAGGCGCGTTTTCAGATTTGGCATATTTACCATAAGCGATAATAACATCAAATGTGGTTTACGCACTATTATAAAATTATTTGAAATATGAACGAACAACTTTTTTTCCGCTCATGTACAGTGAAAGAGAAAGGGCAATAGGTTACCATTAATTAAGAATTTCGCCAAGGGGATTATTCTTGGCGCAAACTGAACAAAGTGCGCCAAGATAAATTTTTTAAATTTCTCGGAAAATTTCACAGCAAATTTTACAAAATTTCCTATTTAGGCATAGAGTCGTAGAATCGAAATATGAGAAATAATCGGTATGTCAATATAGAAAAAGTCCGATTTTTTGTATGAAAATGCTTATATTAGAGCAATGGTACATATAAATCAAATATATGCCCTAAGATGCACTTTCGAGACATGAAAAAAACAAATTAAATTTCGTCAATCTGCTCAGTAGAGTAGGAGATATAAAACTGTGTCATTGTTTTGTGCAGAGCGTACCTGAATTAGGCTACTTCTTAACATTGAATTATTAATCACATTAAAGATATTTTCCGCTCCTAGATGCATATAGGTGAATTTGCCCTGTACATAACATAAAGACATTTGGATTATTATATCCCCCGTAAAGTCAAATTTCAAATAACAAATTAAATCAAATTTTCAAAATAACCACTATAACGCCCACCAGTGTATAACACGCACATGGAATTTTAAAGGTTTTGTTAATCAGTTGAATCAGTAAATGTAAATTGATCTTAATGAAGTTCAATTTATTAATTTTTTAAACTCAGCTATTTCAAAATATTTTCTGTACAACATGATATCAAGTAATTAATAAATGTTCATCTACTTAGTGAAAAAAGACAAATATAAAAATAAAAATATTTTATATTTAAGGATAGCGATGGAATATAGCATACAAAATAACGCATTTAGTGATAACATAAACATATCAATTATGTAAAAAATTTAAATTGTGTTTTGAATATAGTTTCATCGAAAATATTGTTATAATTATTAATTATTTAATTATCACGGCTCC
>KK116218.1:201527-228092 GCA_000611955.2 Stegodyphus mimosarum
GTGTCAAAACATCGTCTGCGCTCCAGAAGTCTGAGCTTTCGTACGGCACCGACGATTTGTCAAAGCTCCTTGCTCTTCGACTCGAATTAGCATTTTGATGAGGGTGAAACGAAGCGGTTCGAAGCTGAGGCGAAAAGATATTAGTATCTTGTCGAAAAGCGGATATTTCTCGAATTTTAAAACGATTCCGGCAAAGCCCAAGATTGCGAGAGACGTCACCCGGAAGTTCTCTGATATTACCGAGTCGCTCGACAAACCGATCTCTTTCGAATAATATTGATGCGCCGATTTTAAACGCAGAGCTGAAACATGCATGCTTGCTGAGTACGTGAACACGCTAAGTCATAGTTTGTGCTGTATTGTGCTGTATTTTGTGCTGTATTCTATTGATAAGGTTAATCCTATTCTGGCCTATTTAATTCTGCAATAAAGTGAGTAGCCTATGAAGGACTTTTACAGCTAAACCTCTCAAACTTCAGTCGCAGTACTTCCAGACAATTTTCACACATCTATTATTTAGTATGATTAATTTCTTCTGTTTCATACTTTGAATTCAAATGCTAAAATCTCTCTTTCAAATATTTTTGCATTATAAAGCACAAACATATCAGCTAACATTCGTTTTAGATAAGTCTTCTTAAAGTCATATCACACATTCAAAATATTTCGGAACAACAACTGTTTAGTACAACTTTTCTGCTTTGTGTCATGCATGATATAAAACGGCCAATCACAACGGATCACTTTGGGGTTAACACGCAAAGGAGAAACTAGTTATCCGTTACAAAATATCTGATGTGGACACCCCATGACTTCCTTGTATGGCCTATTATAAATTATACACATTCTATGCTGCATTTCATTCAAACTTATTTCCTCAAATTTCATTAGAGGTATATTTCTCATTCAATTAATTCAGTTCTAACTTCGTGGCAAATACACAAACAACAACTTCATTAAAAACTATAAAATACAGAAAAACACACACACACACAAAAGAAAACAAATACAGTAAAAACAACTAAAAAAAATTTTTGCAATTAAAATTAGAGTTTCCATGCAAAAACAAGCAATCGGCCAGCGGACAAGAAGGCAGATTTTTTCGTACACAAAACTGAAAATTTACTTCTGATCCCGCTCGGCAGAAAGACATCGAAGGTACGGAAACTGACTGAATTCACTATTTTATTTAGTTTCAAATGTAAACAAACGGTAGTTCGTTAGGCTTAACTCGCCACTTAAAGTTTTAAATTGTTGATAATTCTACAACTATTGCATGCAGAATAATTAAAGGCATAAAAACCGTAACCTAAACATTAAGCCACATAATTCAATCACTTTTAAAACAGGAAATGCACAATTTACCAATATATAAGAATACACAACTAAGCTCACCGAACCAGGTAACAGAGTGGGACATTATTCAAAATCAAGATATTAGACTGCTTATGAAAAAAGGAACGAAGTTTAAACCTATTAAATTTTTAATAAATTACATTGCATAAAAAGTATTTCTACAGATATTGATCATTTCATCTTGAAAATAAGTTCTCAACTAAATTTACTTCACATCAATTTAAAGAATGAAAGAATGCTATTATTACTCAAAGCGAAAAGAAAATTGAAAAAATTCAAGGATTTAAAGCAATTATTAACTGCAAAGAATTAATTCTGAAGCTTTCACAATTAAAAAAGCAGTTTATCGTAGCCAAAATTGATAAAGCAAACAATAATTTAAGCATTTTTTGAAAAAAAAAATTCTACAATTGGTTTGGTTTTATAAGATTACGGCAAAGCCTCGAGGTAAGCCTCGCTGCTTAATGAGAGGGTTGCCTTCGTGGAGAACTTTCTAAGGGAAACTGGCTCGTATACACGTTATAAATGGGGAAAACTCACGAAAACGGCCATGCAACCAGCCCGTTCGCGGGATTCGAATCTCAGACCGAACAGCCAGTGTTCAGCGACTTGTCCCGCTCGGCCGCTGATGAGCCGCAATCCTATAACTGGAAAAGAACTGAAAAATTTTTCTACTTATAGTATCTGCAAAAATAAAGAAAGAACTGTTATTAACAAAATGTCTGCTTTTCACAAAAATAGAAAATTTCTCTTTTTACTACAAATAATAGATTTGCCAATTTTTATGCCTTACCAAAATTTCATAAAAGTCCTGTCAAATTTATAGCCAATAGAACTTCAAGAAGAATTTTGATAATATTTTTACCAGTCGGTTTAAAACTATTTGTAATACAGTTTTCAAAGAAGCTGAGAAAAACTTCTGCTGGATTATTTACAACTTGAAATTCATTGAAAAAGTTAGAAATCTTAAAATTTACAATATTAACTGCTATGACTTCGAAAACCTCTACACGTCTACATTTTTCGCCATATAAAGCTATATTAAACATACAAAATTTCTTTACCTGCAAACGAGGAATTCCGATGGGAAGTTCATATTCAAGTCATCTTTGTAACTTATCTCTATTTTCTAAAGAATTCAAATTCCTAAAAAGCCTTTCTGGCAACGATTTCAGTAAATTTGAACAAACTTATAGATATATTGATGACTGCTTGATATGATTAGAGACAATTATAATTTTTTAACAATTATAATTTCATGGAAAATAGCAACATCTACCCAAGCTGTCTACAATTTAATAAGACCAATAAAAACAGACATAAATAGTTTATCTTGATCTAAGTATTCATAATCTTAAAGAAATTAAACTTCTTAACAAAAGATTTTAATTTTTCTTCTAATAAATTGGAACTCCAACAGATCTAAAAACGTTATTACAAATAACCAAATTAGCAGAATTAAAAAAGTTTGCACTGAAAACGAAATACAGAAAGAAGAAATTCTAATTCTCGACGAAATTTTAAAGAACATGAAATTCCTATAAAATTCATTAATAGTCTTTTAAAACATTTCTGGAGTAGTCTACACCCTATAATACTTTTTAAAAGTATGAATTTTTTTATCTGAAAGCTCCAAAAAAGAAGGATAAAGAAGGATGCGTTAAAGGGTTTATAGGTTTTTATTATTTTTTATTTTTTCTCTTAATTACTATTCTTTTATTAAAACAAGGGTCTCCTATATTCTACGTCGTCATGATAAGCTCATGACGTGAAGACTTTTTACTTTTCTAACAATAGTTCTTCCTTTACATCTTTTTTAAGCATTCTGATGTATTTTTCTGTAATTTGTAAATAAAAAAATCTAAAAATTGTTCTACTCATTTTTAAAAAAACAATTTATAAAAGCTTTTTGACCACTTTTTGAGCACACTTTTTGAGTACTAATTTCAAAGTATAATTAACTCTAAAACTTAATTAAAGTTTTACACTGAATCCCATTCTTTATTCCCTTTTTATTTTAAAAGAGGTCAGAATATACTTAAATTTCATTTAATTAATGAAGTAAAATCTATTTAAAATTTAAAATTTTAATAGAAGTATTAAAACATGTTTCTTTTGGTTTCAAAATTCTATCTTTTGTTCCAATTTTTCGCCTTTTGAGGAATTACTTTCTCGCCACTGTATTTTAGATTCACCAATATAGTCAAAATGGCAAACCTAAACTTCACTACAGTAACGATCTTTCACTAGTTTCGGTTGTGTTCTAATTGAAAGTGCTCGACGTTTTTAATAATTTCTTATGAGTTATTTCAATTCCGTTTAAATTAAGCCTTTTCACTAAAGTTTTATAATTTCACTAACGTTTTCAATTCTTTAGATAATGTTTGTTCTCTTTGTTTAAAGGTAAAATTCTGATTTGAATTTTTCTTTATTATTTCACTTAGTTTTTCAATTCTTTGAATACAGTTTTATTTATTTAAAGGCAAAAAAAATTAATTAGAAATTACTTTGCTTTTTCCTTCCTTTGAGGAGGGGCCAGTTTTCGGATGAACTATTATAATCAAAATACATTGAAATGGTTCATCGCCTAATTCTGGATACAGAAAAGCAAAGATTTTGGTTAAGAGAGATTTCAGCTGGTTTCAGTGTTCCTTCTCCTGACGAAGTGGCATTGAAGTTGATCGAATTCCTCTTGTATTTCGTTCTTTTTTCTTTAAATTACATTGATTTTTTGAACTGGGGTACTGCTTGTTTGAAGTGTTTTGGTTTTAACACTTTTTAAATAATTCTTTTTTGCATTTATATATATTATTGCATATTATACGATTACATGAAATTTATTATTTATGAATTTCAATTTTTGATCTTTGTGAAAAATTACCTTTTCATTGCAATCGAGCTTACCAAACATATATAAATCTAAAACATATATAAATCTATCTTCTTATATATATATATAAGAAGATAGATTTATATATGTTTTAGATTTATATATGTTTGGTAAGCTCGATTGCAATGAAAAGGGAGGTGCACAACTACATGTTATAGCAGTCCCATATACAAAATTTCAACGTTCTATGGCTACTCGTTTTTGAGTTATGTGAGATACATGCATACATACGCATGTCAAGAAAAAATCTGTTCTGAATCCATTTTAAACCCAATTTACAACCCTTTTGTGGCAAAAACAGTCCTTTTCTGTCCGTACGGACAGATGTCACGCAAAAACATCGTTAAAATGGGTTGGAGAGCAGTCGAAATGCATGTTTCGGTTGAAATATGATGACGTGTATATGAATTGAAATATGATTTTAACTTTCTGCAAAGGCATCCCTTCCCTTCGGAAGATAGATCATCCGAGATATTTTGTTCAAACTATTATTCAAAAGCATTTTCTTTGTATACTGCGCAAAAACAAAAGCAAAAAAAAAGAACAGTTCTGCATCTCCCGTGCTACTGGGCCGATTGACGAAATTCAACTTGCATTTTTCATGTCTCGAAAGCGCGACTTAGGATGTGTATTAGATTTATATATAGCACTGTCCTAATATAGGTACTTTGACACAAAATCGGACTTTTTCTGAAATGACATGCTAATTTTTTTTCCATATTTCGATTCTACGACACAAATTATGGCAAACTGTCAAATTTTGTGTAAATCAAAAGAGCAGTTTTTAAAAAATTAGCTCTCAAAATTTTAGCTAATCAATTTTAGTTGAATTTGGTATAGATTTGTTAATATATCTATTTTTATTAAAATTATTTTATTTTTCTTTCACATTTCGAAATTTAGGTTCATTCCAAATAAAATTCGCCCAATTTTTATGATTTATTTTAAAATATGTATTTTGAAATAATTTTTATATTTTTTTGGAAAAAATGTTTTGAATCATAACCTATAAAAGTTTTAACATCATCTTAAAGTAGATGTATTTCTAGGCACACCCGCAAAAAATTAGAATTTTTTATTCAAATTTTTCTAAGATATACATGAACTTAAATATTGGCGCGTTTTGAAATTTGGCATATTTTTTATAAGCGATAACAACTCCAAATGTGGTTTACGCACTTCGTTAAAATTATTTGAAAGTATGAACGATGACTTTATTCCGTTCGTCTGCAATGAAAAAAAGGGAAAAGAAAATAGGTTGCTATAAATTAAGAAGTTCGCTAAGTGAATTATTCTTGGCGCAAATTGAAAAAAAATACGCCAAGATAAATTTTTGAATTTTTCCTGAAATTTCGTACCAAATCTTAGAAAAATTATTATTTAGGGATAATTTGAGTCGTAGAATCGAAGCATGGAAGAAAACTGACATGTCATTTCAGAAAAAGTCCGATTTTGTGTCAAAATACCTATGTTAGAACAATGCTGTACATAAATCTAATATATATTCTAAGTTGCGCTTTCGTGACATGAAAAACGGAATTTCGTCAATCGGTCAGTAGAGCGGGAGATAGAGAAATCTCCCACTTTTTTTTCGGCAGTGTACATACGAAGACTACATCTTAAGCAGCTGTTTAGGTGTAAATAATATATTTTGCTATAACCTAGTCTAATAAATCTAATTCAATGCAATCCTTCGTTGATCAGTTTTCCTCCTTCCATTTTTGACATCTTAACAAAGCATAGTTTGTTGCATCTGGAACTTTTTAGTACCACGGTGTCACACATGTTTTAGTAGCACTATCAATTAATAAGAATTAAAATCTGTAAAGCATTTTACATGTTAACGAACAGATATTTCCTTAACCACTGCATAAATTAAATCTGCAACAAATACTCACATAAATCATATACAGTACATTCGCACCAAACCAATTTTTTCTGTACTGTTATTTAATCGAAGTTCACAAGGAATGGCATTATATCGCTGTACATCACATTTTCAAGGCCACAACCTCCGAGAAAGCCCTAACATTTAGCTTTCGTTTTCAACAAACAAATTAGTGTCATCAGTTCCAGGTCACGAGCATTCTTCAAAGTATTTTACGAATCACGTGTTCGACACACTTCAGTTCGAAGCTAACTGAACCCTGCAATTGGGAGACCTAACCTTAAGCCGGTCGTTGTTTAGGAAAATGGATACCATAATACTAAATATTAAGTGGAATGCGATGACCTGTTACTCCATCCATTCCTGTACATTCTTTGTCGAAAGTGGTTATCAAGGAGAAAGATTTGCACTTACGTTAAGAAAAGAAAGATGATGCGAGTTTTACACAAGAACTGCCTTTCCGGCTAGGATGTGGCGGAAATTTGTTACGTCACTTTTTGTGCATCAGCACCAAGCCTAATTTATCAGCAGATGTACACACGATAAACGCTTGCTTAATTCAGAATATGCATATTTATTTACCATTATGGAATTCATGGCGATTTTTACTCCTATTAACATCACTTAGAAATTAATATTATTGAAATAGTAATGAACAACTCGATTTAAAGACCATAATGTAACTGTAATCCTGCCTTCGTATTTGCTGATTCAGTATCTGCCATTTACTGCGATACAGAACATTCTGAAATTTACAGAAATGAACAGTTTATAAGTTACGAAATGCGAGCCAGGTTACGTTAGGCCATAATATGGTCAAAACTGGCAAACTGAACATACTCCCAATGGTAATACTAAATATGTGCATGAATAAGCATATGTGTTTTAGACCTATATATCATTTCTTATGCAGTACCATGATGGAAAAAACAAATTTTTAGTTTTCCATCATTTCATTAACAACACAGCCTTATATTACACGTACAATGCCCTTATCAGTAATCTATTGCATTTACACGCAGAAGAGAGAGAGAGAGAGGAATTATGTGATTAAGCAAGGCACACACCAATTCCTCTATGAAGCCTTTCTTGGATTATATAAAGGTTCTTTTGGTGAACCATCTTATAAAATCGTCTACTAGCGATCGAGCGGATAAGATGGCTGAAATTGGTAGTTCGATTCGAGTTTAAATCCCAACGTAGGGGCTGCTGCTTGTGCGCTTTCAGTATTTTTACAATGAGTAATGTAAATGTGAACCAGTGTCCCTTAAAAATACTCTATGTGGGTATCCCTTTCCGCATCTAGGGCACACTAGGGCTTACAGGGCAGCCTAGTGTGCCTTGCCACGTATTTCCATTATGCGTAAGGGTAATCACAAAGTCCTAGCAGCTACGCTTCGAGGCCAAGAATAGAGCCTAGAATAAACCACCAATGTTTGGCGGCTTTAGCTGCTTTGCCCCTGTTCAGCCAAGTGAGAAAAGAAAGTACACTGCAAATATCCAATACAACATCTAGCATACTTATTCTTTACCATATTTACTATATTTAAAGTTGATAATGTCTTAGGGATAAATTTATCGGCGTTCTGTGGCTCTAATAACTTGACTATTAACTGTGATAAAAAGAAAACATACAGGGTACCCACACTTTATTCCCTTGGTAAAGATGTTTTATATAATACGGAATAAGACATAAGAAAAAAAGACCGACTGAATTTTATTTAGCACTTGGAAGGAAGCCCTTGGACTTATTTAGCAAGGAATTTTATATTAATACATTTCAACATGAGTATCTTTCGTTGCTCTGAGAATGTAAAGTCTGTTCTAGATTTCCCTCCGGACGTTATTCAGCATATACGGAATCACGGTAGCTGTTTCTGTGGTAATTCGATTTTTCATTTCTCCGAACTGAGTTTATGCTGCAAAGATCCGCAGCATAAACTCAGATCGGAGAGATGAAACAAGAACTGGAGTGGTGTGACATTCGGAGAACGGGGTGACTATGAAAGTGGTCCACGTCTACCAATCCAATAATCTGAAAATGCTTCAGAAACTGATGTGTAACCCAATGAGAGCGGGCCTCATCCTGTTAGAAAAAAAGTGTTTGACTGCTTTTCTAACGATTTCAGCATATCGAAGAACTCATTCGAATTAATTGATGCGTCTGCGAAAAGAAGGTACTAGTTATTTTGTTCTGAATTAGTACGCATTAAATGTTAACTCACGGGCTACATCGCTCAACTTCCCTTTAAAAAATGCGGCTTTTCTGACAGCCAAATCCTGCAGTTATGTCGATTAACCGCTCTCATTGCTTCATCGAAGAACACGATTACCTGAAGAAACTGATCATCATTACTGATATGGCCAAGAAAGTCTACAGAAAATTCCTTAGGAACGACACGATCATTAAGTTTAATTAGTTGCCAAATCTGCAATTTATACATAGTCAATTTCAACCGTTCATGAAAAACTTTATGAACAGTCGATTTACGAATTCCTGTTCACAGGCTGGAACGGGGAAAGGATTTATTCGAACTGCATACAAATACATCTCGAATGGCAGAAACATTTTCATCAACGACGCTTAGTCTATCTGCACTTCCTTTATGAAAGCATGTCCGCTCTCTCGAAACTGTTTTAACCGTCTTTGAATTGATTGTTCCGTTAGTGGAGGTTTATTAAATTCATGTCGGAATCGCCTCTAAATTGTTTTCGGAGATTCCAGTAACCACAGAACACACATTGCTTTCCAATGCATAACGTCATTTCATCTGTAAACAAACAAGTTCGCTTTTCCCATTCAAAAAATTAGAGGAAAAGAAATTCCTTAATTATATCGATGTAAAGTATTTCCTGTTACTTCGTAATATTACGTTTCAATTTAATTTATGGTTTCAATCTAATTATGGAGACCTTGAGCTGTAAATACACTGCTCAAAAGAATTAAAGGATATTGTAAGTTTTATATAAAATAAAGATATAAGGGAATTTTTTTTTGCCGAAAATGGAAGAAGAGAATCACAAATGCAAATTTTTCTGATTTTCAAACTGTGGAGTATGCTAATTTTGAGTTCGACGTCAAAAACGTCGCTTCAGTGGCAGCGAATGAAATTTGACTTTCAACTGAATGAAAGACAATGAAGACAAGGATGATCGGCATTCAGTGACTGCTTTGTTTCGATGAGTACGATGTCTCAGCGAAGTCATTTAACCGATTCAGAAGCTTGGAGAGTTGTTGGTAGGTTAGAAGGGGGCCAAACTCAAGCCGAAGTAGCGCAAACCATTGGAGTGTCACAAAGTGTGATTTCCAGGATCTGGAACCGTTTTTTGGAAACTGGAAGTGTAGGCCGAAGACCAGGGCAAGGTCGTAGACGGGCAACAACGCCCAATGAAGATCGTTATTTAGTGTTAACGGCTCGAAGACACCGAAATATGAATGCTACTCTTCTCCAACAACACCTTCGCTCGGCTACTGGTAGGACGGTTTCAACTCAGACTGTCCGAAACCGGCTCCATGGTGTAGGTCTGTATGCTCGCCGACCGATGGTATGTGTTAGACTAACATCAAGGCATCGTCGCGACCGCAGGGAGTGGGCAACAGAGCATGTGAACTGGAGGAGAAATGAATGGAGCAATGTTCTTTTTTCTGACGAGTCCCGTTTTTCTGTTCATCCTGATAATAGGCGTATTTTCGTCTGGAGGGACCGCGGCAGTAGGAATAATCCTGCGTTCGTGCACGAAAGTGTCAGATTTGGCGGTGGGGGAGTGTTGGTGTATGGTGGCATCTCCATTGACGGGCGCACAGACCTCTACATCATTCGAGATGGACCTCTGACTGGTCGCCGATATAGGGATGAGATCCTCAGACCTATTGTAGTCCCTTACGCTGCAGCAATCGGAGATGACTTCATTTTAATGGACGATAACTGCAGGCCACATCGTGCTAACCTGGTGGAGGATTTCCTTTTCGAGGAAGGAATCGTACGAATGGAATGGCCAGCGTGTTCTCCAGACATGAATCCAATAGAGCACGTTTGGGACGCTCTAGGAAGACGAGTTGCTGGCCGCCAACCACCCCCACAAACTCTCCAAGAACTGGAAAGAGCTCTTCTGGAAGAGTGGGACAGAATACCCCAACTCGTGATTAATAGCCTCATTGACTCCATGCCTCAAAGGTGTTCAACGTTGCTGGCCGTCCGTGGAAACCATACCCCCTACTGAAAATGATTTCCTTTGAAGAAAACACCTTTTCTTATTCTTTTTTCTCATATGCACAAATTGTGTTTTTTTCCTTTTGTACACAAATGCGCAATAAAATGCATTTTTTTCTTCCAAACATGCGTAATTTATTCTCATATAGCCTACTACGTCTGTCGATCATGCATCAATCAGCTAAAAAGTTTCCCAGCCACAAAATCCACCTAAAACCGCAATATCCTTTAATTGTTTTGAGCAGTATATAAAAAAAAATGTTGTCGATGTTGTGACTAATCTCACTTGTCTGACAGCAACACCAGAACAAGCCCACGAAATTCATCGTGGCAAGGAGAGCAAGACTGTACTCGTCGTTGGCAAGAGCCTTCAACAGCATGCAGGTGATAGTATGTTATTGCTCAATTCTGCCTCTTTGATGGAGAGCACCTCGGGAGAACGGGGCCGAGAGTACCAACCTCTAAAGAGGACTTTCGGCTCTCTGCATATTTTGAGTGCCCTCATGCCGCACAGACACTTACGTTTACAAATATCCATCCCATCTCCGGGATTCGAACCGGGCCGTTCTGTACGGCAGTCAGCGTACCCGGCTGGACGGCGTATGTAAAAAGTAGCATGCAGAATACTTTATTATTATTTCACTTAAAGTTGGTAAGACAGTCCTGGGCGTAATTTACCGTTTAAAATTTGCTTTATTTATGCGTGTCTCAAAACTGAATTATGCACAGTGCTCAATACAATTCGTGATTTTAATTAGCAGCTTTAAATCTTGATACTTATTATGCACGGACGTTGAGGATTAATGTGTGTAGTTACGCCCCGACGGGAAAGTAGTTAGTGACTGTGACTGCCGTACTGAAGAGCCCGAGTTTGAAACACTGTACCTCTCACATTCTTTTAAAGTTTTGAACTTTTGTTTAATATACCTTAAGAAATTAGAGTATTGCTGCTTTCAGACACACTGACATTTAGATTAGAACATATGTTTCGTAGAGTAACAGTATGAAGCATAATCAAATTTACAGAATTTCGAATAAATTTATAAGAATGGGGTGAAATTGAATTTAAAATACAGGCAAAATTAAGAAATGGGAAGAATATCCTAAACGTTGGATAATAACGTCCACAGAAAATTCAGTTGTTCTTTTAAAAATGTTAAAACACATTTTTTATCATCTAAAACAATGGCCTCCAGTTTATCCATAAATATATTAATAAAATTAATTATATTTACAATACTTTCTGGAGATCTTGCTTCTAGAAGTTCAAGTGCATTTAAAATATTATTAATTTCACGAATACTTTTAACATGCATGGGTAACTCAATATCATTTAGCATTTTTAGTTCTGCAGATTGGTGA
Source organism: Stegodyphus mimosarum (assembly GCA_000611955.2). Classification (NCBI taxonomy): domain Eukaryota; kingdom Metazoa; phylum Arthropoda; class Arachnida; order Araneae; family Eresidae; genus Stegodyphus; species Stegodyphus mimosarum. The sequence goes on from KK116218.1 coordinate 213,235, forward strand.
AATGCTGATAACTGCATACCATTATTGACAGAAATACAGTATTTAAATACTGGAGAGGGACTTACTTAAAAAATTCCAATAACAATTGTATTTGGTTTCATGACAACAGTAAATTTTTGATTAAAATTGTTGCTGTTTAAACAGCTCTGTAATTCACTGAAAGTTGTAAACATTGATTTTGAATCATCAGATTTTTTTGGCATAATGCTTTAGAAAATAGCCATTTGGAGCTGTCGGTTTTCACGGATTGTTTGTCGTTCTTCAACACTTTCTCTTATGGATACATCAGTGGATAAATATGATGGTACACCAGGAAGTTTTGGTGGAACTGCATCTTTCCTTAATCTTGGGATTTTTAATGGAGCTGCTAGTGTTTCACCAGTTTCTTCGAGATACATACACGTCTCCTTTTCAATATGACAAGAGCTAAAATGAAGTTCACACACCTATAAAAAATTAATTAATTTTCACTTAAGAATCTGTTATACATAAAGATACGTTTTACAAGATTGAAATCGGTTTAAAACCAATGCATAACTGTATTTTAAAACTTATAAAACTGAATTTTCGGAATTTTTTTTTATTTGGATGTTAAATCATATTTATCATTCAATATCTGAATTTAACCTGTTATGCATAAAACAATCAGATACAATTACAGTTTTAAACCCAGAGAATCTACGTTTTTGCCCAAAGACATTTCATGTTTTAGCAAAGAATTAAGATGATAAAATATTTACGAATTCAAGAAATGAGTTTATAATGCATCGCAATTTCTCCTTTCAGAAGAAAAAAAATCCTCATCAAATTGAGAATCGAAGTACATTATAACACAATTTGCAATGTTTTTATAAACAAAAATAAAATAAAATACGAAATTTTGCTAATAAGTCAAAGATTTTGTTATTTTTGATTATTTTATATCGTGCTTTGGCTACATATTTATGATTTGTACATCATGTAATGCAACTAATATTACGATACCCCTTTAGAAATACCTCAAATAACGTTTTTATTAAAAAATTTAGAAATACCTCAAATAACGTTTTTAAAAATATACAAGAAAATCGTGTACTATAAGAAATTTAAGCAAATAACGTTGTCAGGACTGAGTGTTCTGTGCATACTTTTGGCGAACATGGTCGTGATAGTGTTAAAGTCCTGATCTTGAACAGGGAGCTGAATGCAGCTATGTTCTGTGGTAGAATAACTGTGGTTAAATGGTAGAATAACTGCACGTAAGAGGGGGTTTAAAATTATCCTTTCATTAAACTACTATTTACAGCCACTTCCCCACTCGGAAGGGACAACAGAAAATAATGAACGCACTTGGGTCTAACCTGAACAATCAAATACTTTAAAACAAAGCTAAGTAGAAAATTAAGAAGTCGTTGCTCTCAGAGCTATAAATGCGAGGTTGGTCTCTATGCTAAACGATCAATGGTGCGTAACAAGATTTGGCTAATACTAACGCACTTAGATTTCTTCAATAAGTAATAGCGTAACAGCGCTAAGGCTTAGAATTTAAATACTAGCTAGTCAGGCGAACGTCGAACAGAGCCGCAGTGATCTGAGACTAAAAGCTCTCTCACACCGAGAAGTTCCTTGCTAACCTTTTAAATACAAAAACTTGGCTCCACCTCAAATTAGCATAAAGCTGAAACGCGCGCTCATTCTAACGGGAAGTTGAAATAAGAGCTCACAGGAAAGAGAAATTAACATAAAACTTTGTTAGTTTAAACTAAAACCTTATAATGTGACAAAGTAGTTATTATAGCAGTATATAATTTTACAAAATAATATCGTTATCTTAAATAGGATGGATCGTTATCTTAAATGGAGAATGATAAGTACTATTAAAAATATTAACATTAATCATAATAAATATAAATTAACTTACCTTAGAATTTTTGGTTGGGTCGAAATTGTCTCGTTTTATTGAATAAATCCATTTCTTCTTCAATTCGGGATCCCTTGGAAAGGAAAATACGTGGACACGAGGTTCGTCGTTATAATTCCTTTTACGAAGGGGTACACAACATTTAAACACCATAGTGAAATAATATAAGTGCCTTAAAACATAATAATACTATAAAAGTAAGTAACGACGATTTTTAAAACACGTGACAAATACAACGATCATACCACACATCGACGAATTCACACGTGCAGCTTCGTTCAGCACTAAGCCTAAGTGTGATGACTCACAGCTTCATTCTCGTACCAGTATTCCGGCTTTGTAGTCTAGGTGGCGTTGGATAAACCCACTCAGTGTTAAATAGAATTGCTCCTGTAATCTTATTTTTCCAGTAGGAATCTTTCAGAATAGCGGATAATAATTTAAAAGTCAAACAACTGGATGAAAAAGCTCCAGACTAGAGGATAACGAGCTTTCATTTACATTACATAAAGTAGCACCATAATAATCAGAAAACAGTTGCTAAACTCGAATGCCTTTAGATTATTCTTTCTGAAAGTATTTATACACTCACAGTTAAAATTGTGACTGTCACAGCTGTGTTGTCACAGACTGAAAATAGTACCAAACGATGATCCCATATACAAAATAACTCCTTGTACAAAAGTATCATTTTGTAACTGAAATGTTTGCTCTATGATAACAATATTATAAAATATAAAGTCTGTTGCGGACACTACATGACTTCCCTGTCCGGCCTATTAAATTATACGCATTTTTGGCTGCACTTCTATTTAACTTATTTCTTCAAATTGTTCTAACTTAATTATCAATTAATCAATGCTCACAGCAAATTGGAAATGACTTAAAAAATTGGAAACTTTGAAATTAAATATCTCCTCCCATTATAACCTGTTGTTGTGTAAGTTGTTAACCCCATCAGTCACCCATTAACGCCCATTACCCCATCAGTTACCCATTAACACTTGAAATTTTGCAAAGCCAAGAACTCCTAAGGACTATCATTTTAAAGGGGAAACATATCGTTCTCCAGTGGGTGCCTGGCCATTGTGGCCTTTGGGGCAATGAACAAGCGGACTTTCTTGCAAAACGCGGTGACAGTTTACTACAACATCCAAATACAGCCGTTTCTTATTGGAGGATTAAATTGTTTTTAAAAAGTTTATCTACGTCTAATACCTTACGAGATCTCCAGACTCGTACAGCGTTGAAAAGTTGGAGAATGATAAGTCCTCTTATTCCCGATAGTCCAAGACGCAATGGAGTTGCGGCTTTCCGTCTGTCTACAGGGCATGATTGCCTTGCCGCCCACCTGCACCGAATACGCATTTCAAGCGATCCTGTTTGCTCACTTTGTAATTCTGGAGAAGAAATGGACAGGGACCACTTCCTTCGATGTGGGGCTCTTCGTGGTCTTATAGAAGAGTCGAGGAAGGCAAGAGCGCTCCTTAGGCAATGACTTCGGTCTTTATGTTCTTTGTTCTATTGTTTGTAAGACTTTAGTTCTTTGTAATTTTTGTCTAGCCACTGGAAATAAATATATATATATATATATTCTAACTTATTTAACCGGTTGCTCAAACCAAGCTGAAAATGACATCAAACATTGCAAATTTTAAATTTAAATACTCCGGTCAACTTTTGTCGTAGGAGTGTCAGACTTCTTGTATTTTTATTTTTTCATACCGAGGATAAAACTTTCCCAAATACAATTATAGGAACCGGAAGACCACACTAAAAGTTAGATTTCGTTACTCGTACTTTTTTTTTTTTTAAATTTGACATTGCGAAGGCATGAATATTTTTTGTCATTTAAAACACTTCTGTAGCTGGAAGTGATCAATGATTGCGAAAAGGCCGGATAAGGACCTTTAAGCCATGTAAGATGCGGGTACATTACTTTTAGTATTACCGATTACAATAAAAATGGCAGGTGCACAACTAGATGTTATAGCATAGAAAATTTCAGTGTTCTACGGCTAACTGTTTTTGAACTATATGAGATACATACATACGTACGTAGAGAGGTCACGAAAAAATCCATTTTAAATCTATTTACAGTCCATTTGGAAAAAAAAGAGATTCCTTTGTTCTATCCACACACACATGATTATTTCCGTTGAAATAACCATTCTGATCTTTTCCGAAATTTTTCTAAACCTGAAATTTTTCGCGATTACAATACTTCCTTTACTTCGTATAAAGAAATAAAATTACTTAAATTTTTACTTTTATTAATTACTGGAAAACTCTATCATATCTAACCTTTTGAAATCCCTAATGATACATACAATAGTGGCTCGCACACTTAAAAAAATATTTCATTAAGATCACATTTTAATAATCTCAAACAAAATTCTTCATAACACGTGCAGGTTCCAGACCTTCATAAAAACAAATAGTAGTTTAACAAAAACTCGTTGAAGGAAAAATCAGAGTGTTAATTACATCATTTTGCGCATGAAAAATTGAAGATAATTAATGGCTTTGAGATCACAAACCCATTAATCTTCATCTTTAATTGATGCAAACGTGGTTGCACATCATTACTTATTCTAATGCATCTACTGTGCTAAAAGTTGCTTTTATTCCAGAAGTGTGGTTAAGATTTCGAACATACATTCTTCTATGAAAGACTTTAGGCTGTTCTGCACTTTTAATTCTCTCAGTGATACGGTTATAAACGGAAGCAGCTTCGCACCTAAGCCATACTTTAAAATTATGTAAACATAAATGAAAATTTGTTTTTTTTAAACTCTGTTTCTCTCTTTTAAAAGAATATGACGTAGACACCACATGACTTCTTTGTATGGCATATTAAATTATTCACATTTTCTGCGGCATTTCAAGTAAACTTATTTCCTCGAATTTCATTAGAGATATATTTCTCATTCAATTAATTCGGTTCTTTTTTCGCGACAAGACAAAAATATATAAAAACTCAAAACATCTTCATTAAAAATTGAAAAATAGAAAAAAACTTAGAGCACCAAATACAGCTAAAACTGTTAAAAAATTATAAATAAAATAACAGTTTCTACGCAGAAAACAAACAATTCGGTAGGAATACAGAATTTTCGGTGCATAAAACTGAAAGTTTACTTTTGGTCCCACTCCGCAAAAAGACACTGAAGGTGCAGAAACTGACTTAATTCACTATTCTACTAACAGTTTAAAATGTACACAAATGACAGCTTGTTTAGGCTTCGAAGCACTCCAACAATTTTTAATTGTTGACAATTCAACAACTATTGTATGGAGATTAACTAAAAGCATAAAAGCCTTAACCGGAACATAAGACCAATATAATTCAATCACCTTTGAATCAAAAACTGCACAATTTATAAGGTATTTCTCCCGCCTTCTTCGCATGCCTTCGTGGTGTAGCGGTCTGCATGCTCGACGCGTAACCGAGAGGTCCGTGGTTCGATTACCAGCGAAGGCGTTGCTCATTTTTCATGTCTCCTGCTCCGAAATAACCTAGTGTCTCTACACTGGCGCCCGAACTAAAAAGATGGTGGATGATGATTCTCCACCACCAGGATTTGGCGATTGGGTCCCCAAAACCCCAGTCGCCCTTTAAAAGGGGAAGTACATAAGGTATTTCTCCCGCCTTCTTCGCATGCATTAGTGGTGTAGTGGTCTGCATGCTCGACGCGTAACCGAGAGGCCCGTGGTTCGATTCCCGGCGAAGGCGTTGCTTATTTTTCCCCTCTCCTGCTTCGTAATAACCTAATGTCTCTACAAATTTACCATCACATAAGAATAAAAAGACTGAGCTCACTGAGATTAACAGAGTGGGTATATATATATATATATATTTAAATTATAGTAAACAGTAACTACTTAAAATAGTAATTTTAAGATAAATTATGTAAACAAATTAATGCTAATTATGAACTAATCTATAATATCATTTAAATTCAGTAGCATAAGTAAATCAAGTTCAAGTTCAACCAAAACTTGAAAAAAATTCTACTAATTAATAAAAATGAAATTAAAATTTATTAAAATGCATACATGAATGATTGCTGAGTAGGCCGGAGACAGACTTATCAAGGGGAAGTTGCCTCCAAACCTAGCTCCCCAATCATTCAATTCGTGTTTCGTCATTCATGTATTCAAGGGCAATTTTAGCGCTATTTACCTAATTTGTTTCTCTTTTTTAAAAAATTTTTTAAAATATAAATTTTAAAATTAATTAAAATAATTTGTTTTCTAATAATTTCTTAAAAATTAATTAGATATGTTAATTGTTTAATTAGTTAATATAGTAAAACTATAGTTAATATTTAATTTAAATGAATTAATTAGCAATAGCATTTAAATTCCCAGTTTTTTAAAATTTTTATGTCCAAAAATTGAGTTAAGAATTTTTACTTTAAAAATTCACTGTATCGTAGGTTAGCTCCCTCTTTACTTTTATAATGGCTCGTATCAATCACATTAATTTCCATAATTGTCATTCAAGCAAATGACTTACTTGTAAAGTTAATAAAATGCCTTTTAATATCACAGCCACAAAACAAATTCCCTTTTGAAAAACATATAATTGCATTTATCTTATAATTTGTAACACATGAAATCTCAAATATGTAGGACAAACCAAAAATAGTCTTAATATTAGAATTAACAACCATAGAGCGCACATTAAAAAATTCACAACTACTAATTTTAACTCACTTAATACAGCTGAATTAGAACATTTTCAAATACATGATTTCAAAAATATTAGTATAAAAATTTTAGACATTATACCTAAATTCAAAGTTAGATATTTTCAAGAGTCACTCTACATGCTTAAATTCAAAACGCTTTATCCTTATGGACTCAATACATTCAACCAACACATTAAATTAAATTCTGAAATTCCAACTTACAGCCATTTTAAAATATTCAGTAAAAAAACATTACGAGGAACCAGAGCAGGAAATAAACAGAAAACTAAATTCTTTTCAACAGTAGATTTAAAAAAATTGAATGATAATATTAATAATTACTTTTTTACTGACCATTTTACAAAAAATATTATTACTTGGTTACATACTTGTAAGCACAATTTCTTAAAATTTCTTTTAGAATTTGTTAAAAAGCATTTTACTGGACACAAAATTCTCAAAGACCTTATTTTAGACTTTTGCAATTATAAATTCTCTACAAATAACAAATACAATAAATATTACTGCACAATCAACTTTCTTCATCCTAACTATGATAATATTCAGATTGGCAAAATTTTCAAAAAATGTCAAGAACTTCTTCCAACTACTAAAGTACAAATCTCACCTGCCTTCAAGTATCAAAATACTCTTAGCAAATTGCTAATTAACCACCATGATTTAGCTTCTACAGCCCAATGATTTTGCAAAGAGCATCAGTACAAAGATTACGTAAATGAATTTCATAAACATATTATTACAGGCAATTTAGCAATAGTTCAAAACCAACTTTTAAGAAAATTAATGGAAAAAGGTGCTAAATTTAGACCAGTACTGAAAATTAACAAAAATCACAGTTTTAAAAGTTTCATTAAAAATATAGACGAATTTATAGTTAAAACTAGTTACAAATTAAATCTACCAAATTCTACATTTATGGCATGGAAACATGAAGTATTAAAAGAATTCCAGCACAGGATTCAAAGAATTGAATTTAATAGCGATTTACAAAGAAATAATCTCATTATTCCTTTGCAAGATTTAAAACAAAAATTCGTTATAACCAAAATTGACAAAGCAAATAATAATTTCAGCATTATTTGAAAATTGTTTTATGTCTCATTAATTAATACTGAACTGAATAATGACATTACATACAAGCTTACCAAAATACAAGAAAATGTTATTGCAAAAAAGCTAAAGGCATTTCATAAGAAACTGCAAATTTCACAACCATCTAACTACAATAAATTAGCTAATCTATATGCACTCCCAAAATTCCATAAATCACCACTTAAATTCAGATTTATTGCAAATGGTACAAATAATTATAAAAAGAATATAGATTACATATTTGCAATTAAACTTAAAAAAATCTGTAATTTAATTCAACAACTCGTTAACAAACAACACAACTACAGTTGGATTATTTATAATAATGCTCCTGTTCTCAACAAAATTAAAAATTTAGAAATCAAGAACATTAACTGCTATGACTTTGAAAACCTTTATACTTCTCTACCATTAGAAGAAATTTTTACCACTTTAATGCAGCTCCCACAACTTTTTCCTGACATACTTGAAATCCTTTGAACTGAAAAATGGACTACTTATCTAAATTGTGCATTATTTAACAACTACATTAAGTTCAATAATAAGCTCTTCAAGCAGGTGAGAGGAATTCCTATGGGAGCAAACAGTTCTACACAAATATGTAACCTATTTCTATTTGCCTCTGAATATAAATTTCAATTAAGTTTAAATAACAATGATTTAAAGCTTTTTGCACATACTTTTAGATACATAGATGATATAATTACTTTCAATAATAATTCTGCTTTTGAGCAATTCAAAATTTACCCAAATAGTTTAACACTTAATAAAACTAATACAAAACAAGATGCAATTGAATACCTTGACCTGCTCATTATTAAACACAGCAAAGTTAAATTATATGATAAAAGAAAAAATTTCAATTTTCCTACTATTAAACTAATTAATTGGTACTCAAATATCTCTAAAAAAGTAATAGAAAACACGTTTTGTAGCCAAATAATCAGAATAAAAAATATATGTACTGAAATAGAAGATTTAAAAGAAGAAATTTTAAACTTAATTAACGTTCAAGTTGATAACCAAGTACCAACAAAATTTATTAATTTATGTATTAAAAAGGCAGGCATTGACTTTTAATTTGTAATTTTTTCCTCTTTTTAATATGATAACATTATCTTAAACCTTTACTGGAGGATAATGAAAGATGTAGAAGAGTAAAGAAATTATATTGTAAATAATTTGTAAATATGTAAATATGTATATTTAATCAATACTGGATTCTTTACTTTTACTAATAAAGGGCCAACTCTCTTCAAAAGTCTCAATTGTAGCCCGATTTGAGTGAAGATTTAAGTTTTCTTCTTTTCTTCTTTTCTTTCTTTACTTTAGCCAGTATTTAGTAGAGTTTTGATTTACTAGTAGGAATCAATCAATTTTAATTTTTTTAATTTTTAATTTTTTAATTTTTAATTTATATAAAAAAATTTATATCAGTATTTTAGCATTTTTTCTAAAAACTAAACTTTTAAATTTTAAATTAAAAAAATTTTCTAGCAAATATAAAATTAAAGTTTTACTGATTTGTAAATTAAAAAAATTTATAAAAATTTCATTGAAATTTTCGCACTTTTTTTACACAAATTTTCAACATCCACACTATTTACATTACTTGCACATTTTTTGCAAAATTCCTACACAAAATTCCAACTTTTCCCAATTAATAAAAAATTATTTAAAATTTAAAAACTAGAATTACTACTTTACACGCAAATTAATAATTTTTTAATAAAATTTTTAAAAAATTTTTCTCAACACACTTGCATCTTTAAATTGGCTCAGCCCACTCCATTACTAAATAGTTGGTTAGTTAAAACAAAAATTACAATTGCATGTCTAGTTAATTTAAATTTAAACATGCATTACTGATCTTTAGGAAATGAAAATATTTAATAAATATTTATGAATTTTTGAAATTAATTTTATTAAATAATTTCTAAATCACAAATTGCAAATTTTAGCCCTCAACTCCACTTTATTTATTTAGCGCCCTCTATTAATTTAAAGAATACAATACAATTTGGCCCTCAACTCCACTTTACTTTCACGCCATCTATTAACTTGTACAATACTTTTACCCAATTTTGGTTGGTAAGTTTAAATTAAAGCTTTATATTTACTTGCTTTTAATTTTAATTTTAATTTTTTAGTATTTATTATGTAGTTTTTAAGAATTTTCGAAAAATTTATATATTTAATAATTGAAAATATTTAATTTCTTCTTTTTGTATAGTTTCGGTTTAGATTTCACTTAATATATTAAATATTTTTTAATAATATGCATATTCGTGTCGGGGAGGTTTTATGTATACAAGGGTTTCTAAAATTTCTAAAATTAAAATTTTTTTATTTTAATTTAATTAATTTAAAGAAATTTTAAATAAAATTTTTTAAAAAAATTAGAAAAATTTAATTTTTTTCGGAATGTTTCACTATTTATGATTTACTCCTGGTTTTTAATTTCTCAAACCAATTAGGTGGAAAATTTTTTTGAATGTTCTTTACTTTTGGTTTTAACTATTACCCTTGAATACATGAATGACGAAACACGAATTGAATGATTGGGGAGCTAGGTTTGGAGGCAACTTCCCCTTGATAAGTCTGTCTCCGGCCTACTCAGCAATCATTCATGTATGCATTTTAATAAATTTTAATTTCATTTTTATTAATTAGTAGAATTTTTTTCAAGTTTTGGTTGAACTTGAACTTGATTTACTTATGCTACTGAATTTAAATGATATTATAGATTAGTTCATAATTAGCATTAATTTGTTTACATAATTTATCTTAAAATTACTATTTTAAGTAGTTACTGTTTACTATAATTTAAATTTCATTCCTTGCAGCAATGGCGCAATGAATTGTTTAAATTTAATAAATAATTAAATAAAATTTACTGTTATGAAACATATATATATATTTATGCACTTTTTGTGCAGCCTATTGCAACCAAAAAGGGAGGTGCACAACTACATGCTATAACAGTCCCATATACAAAGTTTCGACGTACTGCGATGACTCGTTTTTGAGCTAGGCGAGATACATACATACGTCTGTATGTATGTGTCACGAAAATACCTGCTATAAATCTATTTTAAATCCTTTTTCAATCCATTTGGGAAAAGGAATCCTTTATTCTGTCCATACATACAGGCAAAAACATCGCTCAGATTGATTCGAGAGCGGCCAAAATGGATATTTTCGTTCAAATATGATAGACGGAATTTTTCACGATAACAATATTTCTTTACTTCGTACAAGGAAGTAAAAGAGTGTCTTAAGACATTGTAGTCAACTATATATTCAAATTACAAACACAAAATGAATAATAAAAATTATTATAATAAATAAATGACTAATAAGTAATTGTCTCCCTCCCCGGTTTCCTTAAGTTAAATTATTCTCTAAAGAGCATTCCTTTGAGCTGTGGAACTGTTTTTGATATTCGGAAATAGTTTCAGATTTCTGAACAATTCGAAAAAATTTTGGATGGGGAAGGACTTGCAATTTGAAAGAGTTTATCCTTAAAAGTTAAAACAAAAATTAAAAACATGGGAAAAATGCGAATAATTTCTCTTATCTTCTTAAATAAAGATAATACCTACTGTCGTCAAATCATAAAACTGTATTCTTGAACAAAACTTAAAAAGAATTTCAATTTTAAAGGCGCCGGTGCTTTTGAAATTGAAATTCTTCTTGAATTAAATTTTAGTTTTGTTGAAGAGCACTTGGTTTCTACGCATTTCTTTTTCTTCTTTTCATATTATGAAACTTTAAATTTCATACAATATAGAAATATCAAAATACTAAAAGTATATATTACTCTTTGAATAAAATTTAAAAAATGTAAAGAGAGAGAGAGAGAGTAAGAAAGGCTTCCAGTATAAATATTATTATAGGATTTCATCACAGAACATTTTGTTTTCATTTTAGATACAGACGATAGCGGACACAACTTAGAAATTTTGCTATCGATCTTTTATACATCATTAAAGACGCATTTTCTTTATGACACTCATAGTACATAAAATGATATCAGTTGCATAACGCCACAAAAACGTGAGGAGAAAATGATTGTTTAACTTATTATATATTCAACAACACACTATTATAGAATTAAATGAAAGATCCTATCTATCATCAATTGGCAACAACAGCTATTTATCACGAAAGTGATTTTATTCATACTGGATAGAATAATATTTCGAAGAGGTTTTCTTTCAATGCGTTAAAAAAATCATGTATATTTCAAGGCTGAAAAAGGCTGGCAAATGCAAAATTCTCAGAAAATTCTAGAAATTTATCTGCGAATAAAAATCTTATTCTAGTCATAAATCCGTATTCATGGATATGCAATTATTTCAAAAATTCCGCATCACGAACCAAACCTCCCACGCAAGAACTTTTCAAAATTTGAAGTTATTTTTATCGCATTTTTGAGTGAAATAATTTCTCGAAATATCATTCTTTTCTTAAAATCTTATTATTGTCTCCTGTGATTTAATGTCCTGCCTTTGTTTTGAAAAATAACGGAATCTAATTTGACGATTATTCGATGCTTTTCTTTACAAATCAAATCGGAAGTCCTGATTATAAGCAAAATCGTAGTAAGCATATTTATAAAATTTCCCAGAATCCATCCGTCTCTCTCCCCCCCCCGAAAGCTTTGATCAATAAAATGCTTTTCTTTGCTTTGATTTCAACGCATTTCCCTGTTTCATTATAAATTTAGACACACGGCATTCTGTCAGCCAAGTTCGGAATAGACGGAAAAGAAAGACAGCGAGGCACCGGCCATGTATATCTAACACGAATCATTTCGAGCTACTTTCGACTCCCCTATTACTCAAAAACTATTAGACCTACAAACTTGCCATTTTGTATGTCTAGTAGAGCTCCCTTGAACATATAGAATCCCAAATTTCATTAATCTACCTCTTGTAGTTATGGAATTATTAAGGTCTGAAAAGTGCCATTTTTATCACTCACTGGCTGACTCATTCATCAAAAACCTAGACTACTTTTTAGATACTTAAAATTTGGCATCAAGGTAGATCATTCGACATATACAAATTAAAAATCCAAAACTTTAAAAAAAAACTTTATTATTATCGAGGTTAAACCAAATAACGATCTTTTGGCAATGTCGCCAACAGATGGCGTTGCACCGATCGCCGGTCTTTGTGGCACTCAGGTGCAACTTTGGCAAAACTGAAGAACCTATTTCTAATACATAAAATGATAGCGCAGAGGTAGAGTGCAGAACCGGCTCTTTTTTTATTTTGATAGTGAGTTCGGGCTTAATTACAGCGATATCGCGAAAAGAATGTAAACAGCTTTCAGACGATAAAAGCTATGCCGTTCAGTAACTCAAATTTAAGTAATGAAATAGATGCCAGATGCAAATAAAACAATAGAAAATAAAAAAATCAAACGTTACTCCATACTTTAAAATAAAATTTCAATATTTATATTGTTTAATAATTAAAAATAGTTGTTTACACTTATTGTTATATTTTTATATCCCTTTAAAAATCTAAAACCTCAAAAAACTATATTATTATAAGCTAAATCAACTCTTTTAACGGTGACACTGACTACGCCGAACGTCGTTTCTCCCAAACTTGGCCCTGTGGTGTAGTGGCCGAAACCGCTACACAAAACCACGATAGTGATACAGGGTTGAAAAAATCTTCTATTTCAAGTTCTAACAATAACATGTATTTTAATAACATAAAAACATTAACATTCGCAGTGCATGACAATGTGGGACTTTGGTACATTCATTCCCGTAATTTCAGATATCTGTAAACGGGAAAATACCCTAGTGCTGTTAACATTATACACGAGGAGTGATAGTTCTAGATGGCCAGCATGCCCATCGCTCCAGCACGAAAATCCTCCCTCTTCTCAGGAGGAAACACCTTCCTCTCTCTCTGCTCCAAATCTTACCGTGTCGTTAGCTGCGCTGAACTCCTCTGAAGAAGATTCCTTCACTCCCATAATAAAAATGTCCACATCCTGATCCTGATGACTTCTTTATCTCTTTCTCCCACAGAGTGACCTTCGAGGCTGCAACCGGAATCATTAACAAAGGATTGCAACAGGAATTCTCCTGTGGTCTGTAAGAGGTATCAATATTCGTAAATCATTCATCCTAGACGAAAAATCTCTATGCGACCTTACCACAGCCCCTTTCTCACATTTATGTTGTTGTTAGGATTAGTTATAATCTATAATGTTATTAGTTAGTTATAGATTAGTTGTACATTATATTTCATTACAGATTAATTCATTATATAGACTAGTTTTAAATTTCAACAAACTAACCTTTAGCTTCAATTGTTAAAAATAGTGTAAAGAGTTAGTTTAGTAAGCAGGGCCAACACCACAGTCGGTACAACCTCACCAGGCGACAGAATAACTCCAGCATAGTCGACAAAGTATTATGCTGTGAAAAGGCGTAGATTTTTGATAAAATCAATGCAAAAAATGTGTCACTTCAAGGAAAAAGATATTCTGCCATTCTTCGTAAAGAATTTTGCTTCGGCCTAGAATTAATATTTATAACTTTTCTTTCTTTAATCATAGTTTCCCAACTTCTTTTGACATGTCACTCTATTTCGTTTGCTCAAGACCTTCTGTTTTGGCGACAATGATATATTATTCTTTGAATGCGAACTGTTAAGCAGTATTTGAAAATATATAAATATTTTTAGGTATTAATTGCATTTGCTATACATCAAGTTATTGATTCAAATTCTTACGCAGTACGGAAACTGGGTGAACCCGAAAAAACATACGCAGATTCAGATTCCACGCAAAGCACGCGTAATAATCTGTAGTGTGTGGGGGGAAATACCTACTACTTGCGCGTATTGGGTAAAATTGAAAGTAGGTATCTGTGGCCATGTTTTAGAATGTTAGAGAGGTAATTTGTAGCTTTCATTATCTTCAAATAAAAAACTGTTCTGATCCACGACTAACACCAATATGCGTGAAAGTCAACTGTAGCAGATCCTTGTAAAAATGCTTAAAAAATAAAGAAAAAAATAAATAATTATCCCGAGTTATTATTTGAATAAATGTTTTCTTCAGGCTAGCAACAATTTGTCAGTTCAAAACTTTAGATTGGAGATTCGATCTCT
>KK116218.1:228187-271668 GCA_000611955.2 Stegodyphus mimosarum
TTAAAAAATCTGAAAGCTTTCAGATTTTATATTACGCTGAAAGGGGCGTTTTTTTAACGTTTTTTGTGTCACCTTTATTATTAAATATCATGTTCTTCCCTCTTAAACCATAAAATTCAGTTCAACAGCAATATTACAAAATATTTAAAAAGAGGACATGTTTAGAATTTCCGATACGCAGTCTCGCACGCTGGAGATAAAAATGCTTTTTTTCTCCCGTACAGTGTGGCCATTGCTCGCTTTGAAACCGTTCAGTTTGTTAATCAAAAATTCGTTAAAGTTTTACAAAAAATGAAATAAATAATAAAACAAACTCCAAATTCGGCCTTCCAGATGCCCATATCCGGGTGGAGATGTACGTTATTCAAAGTTTGATGTCTTTAGGTACGGTTGTTTTTTCACAGTGCCAGAAATACATACATGCCTGCAGATTCTTCATTATTTAATTTCTTTAAACATAATGTACGGCTCTAATATTTCGTGGCAACAATTTGAAAAATGAAACGCCCTTTCATAGTGGACGACGCAAAATGCCAAAACGAAATTAATAGCCCTTCCGGACAAACTGTCTCTTTTGAGCTAAAAAACGCACTTAAGAGGGAATTCTTTATTTGTGACAATTCGGTCGATATGGCATACAAAAAGTCAATAATACACAGAGATTCCTATATGTACAGATAAAAATATGATAAAAATTCCAGAGAAACTGAATTTTTATTCCGAAGATAGCTGCATATAATGAAAAATCATTATAGCATTGGTTCAACATTGGTTTTATCCGGCTGGGCATTGATTTATAAAGTTGGAGAATGCCTTCCTGCGGGATTTCTTGCAAAAATCTGTCGAACTATCAAATTATATTGGTGACATCCTGGGAGAGTAAAAGCACTTGCTCATTAAACCTCAAAACATCTCTTTTGGTGAAAGATCTGGCGATACTGCTGGCAAAGAAAATTTTTAAAAAGCAGGAAGACAATCAAGAGAAATAATTGCCATATGACGGCCGAAAATGACTCTCTTGAAATATAACCCAGCATACTTCAAAAGGAAAGGTGGTAGAATATCGCCGATATACCTCTACGTTGTGAGGATATTACAGATGACAATCAAGGAGGTATGACTATCAAATGAAATGGCATCCTCGATTATCAAATGAATCAATTGTCGGGCTGCGTGACAGGCGACAGTAAGGGCGCGTATTCTGTCGCTGTTCTGGACGTTTCCAGACACGTCTTCAGGGCTCATTTCGAAGCGCGACTCATGGCTGAAGACAATTCTATTCCAGTCAGTGATATTCTAGATCGAACGAGTCAGGAACCACTGCAGATACATTTGTCGGTATGCACAGATGAGGGGTGGTCGGCACAACTGGCGTCGTGAGTGCACAACCCGTTCTCTGAGTCACCTATCAATGGTCTCTGCGGCCACTAGTATCCTGGTTAGACGTCGGATTGTAGGTAATGATGAATGAGGTACTGCAAGAGAAGTTCTGACAATCGCTTTGACCTCTTCCTAGACTGACCGCTGACTTCTGACGCTGAGCTCTGCAGCAGTTCAAACAGTCCTGGTTCGAATTCAGGGAAGGCATGGACGTTTATAAGAGTATAGTGTCTGTGAGGCATGGGGAATCCTTAAAATTAGTGAGCCGAAAGTCTCTCGAGTAGTTTTGTCGCAGGGGAAGATGTGTGTATGATCCTTGGACCGTCCTTGAAATGTTCTCCATCAAAATTGGGACGTAGTTGCCCAGACAGACATAGTCATTGTGGTGGTACTATACATGTGCGACCAATGATGAAATTCTTATGTTCCACCCACTTGTACCTGCCAGCATCGTCGAATGGTTCAGAGATCCTTCGGTATGCCCATCCTGTTTCTTTTGGGTCGACTGCACGTCTCTCAGCTGATGACATACGTTCACATTTTGTGCAAATATGTTTTCGAGCTATTTGTGTAGTTGAAGTAAGTAGATGGAATCAAATCTGAATTGAAGGAATGGCCTAGAATTGAAATCTTTCCTCTATACATCATCCGAATGTTTATTTGCGGTGCTCTGTAGCTCCAGTTACCCATTCATTGATCGCAAAAAACTAATCATTTGCGAGTTGGATCCAAAAGCAATCTGATTTATTTATTATCTATATTGAATAATCAAGTGAAAGGTGAAATTTTTTGTTTCCGAATCTTTAGGTAGTATACATTTTCCAAGTGCGATCCTATTGCCCATTTGCTTCACAATGCTCTCTAACTGTCCCTTGGGCCGGTAACGCTCCCTTATATCTCCTTAGCGCCTGTGTTGGGGACCTATACTTTATGTATGTCTTAGGATAACTATATTATAGAAGACAACGAACACTCTTCTATTTCAGTTTCGTGGACTACGCATGTTCTTATACTATTTCCTCTTGCTAATAAAGGTTGGAAACGTCGTGGATCATATAACAATACCAAAGAGGTTAGAATATATGGAGTAAGCATGACGTCACAAAAATGAAGCGAAAGAAATGTCAACAGCGTGACGTCACGACATATCATGGTCGCCGTACAGTGTACGGAGGAGATTAGGAAACATATTGTTAAATAAAATTACAGTGACTTTGAGAGCAAATACCCACGTCAGGAAACTCAGAAAAGTGTTTTTAGGCGTAATTTGCATAAAATGTCGTCGAAACTTCTACTTGTATTCCTGTCTTACAATTACTATTTACACAATTTTATGTACCTAGATTTTATTGAATTTGAAACAGTTATTCGGAATCCTTGAGATCTTTTTAAGTACTAAGTAGAAAAGCATTTATGTTAAGCACTAAAATTAGAACAGGAAACTTACAAACATTCACTGATGAAAGCTAACATGTAGACAACACCGATTAGAATGTAAACAAAGGAAGCCAGAAGTTTATCTATGGCAGCGGCTATGATACGTCGTGATATTATACCGTGACATTTCATTGCGCAGGGCGTAAGGAGGAGGCTTATTCCATTTACACTAACCTTCTTCAACAATAACCAGAAAAGAGCCTGTCTACTCCTTATAGAAAGCTTCTTTAACTAAGTGCAGGAAAGATTTTTCTGTTCTGACTTAAGTAGAAACTTATTTCTTATGTAAAATAGTTATTTTGGCCACTACACTTCAGAAATCGCTGGTCAGTTCTTTATTTCTTTAGTGATATTTGAATTTGTCGTACACATTAGTTTAGAACAAAGGTTTCAAAACTTTACCTACACAAGCACTTCGTTTCGTTTAAAAGCGGCTGGCTGAATCATTTATCTTTAAATTAAACGTATGTAATAACTGGTGAAAATAACTGCTTCTGAAAAACTCTTTCAGAAGATAAGCACTACAAGATAAACATGCAGGCATACAAAGCGCCTTGTTAACGGGCTTTTGGAAGATTTACTACCGATCACCATTCCATAGCTAGTGGACGAGAAACCACCATTTACGGGATCACCATTAAGGAGGAGCGTGTGGTCCATCTTCAACAAGTTCCCATTCCAATGTATATAATTTGGCGCTGGAACTGGCGTGATCTGCTTTCCAATCCGACCTCTCCACTTTCTAATTTGCCATTTATTGACCCAATGGTTCTCCAGAAAAGAAAACAGGAATAAGAAAAGAAGACTTCGATCGTTTCCACCCATTATGCTTTCTGACAAGCAAGTGAATAGTATGCGTTCAAAAAAGAATGAACGGTGGTTTATTTTGCTTACGCCCATATAAAATATAAAACTTAAATATATGAATCACGAATAAACTCAGAAAACCTATTTTGCTTTATACTTTAAGTAATTTAGAGTATAAATAAGAACATTCGCTAGCATTATTTTAAAGACAACAAAAAGTTAGTCTGCATCCAATATTCTGTACTACATAATAAAATGCAATCTAATTTATACATACAGTCGATTGAATCACAAAGCTACTATGGAGACTCAAGAAGCAAACTAATTAAAATAAACAAACAACAACTGAAAATAAATATTTTTTTAACTAAACAAAATGTACTACAATTGAAAAGTAACAGTAAGTTTAATGCCTCTGAGAAAAGATGATGGGAAGAAATAGACATGTTTAATTAAAAGTTTTTCGAAGACAGAAAACATGACAATTTAATTGTGCTCTCCCTGGGTTTCGAACCACGTATTTTCCGCTTAGTTAGTCGAGTTAACTACTTATAACACAACAACCCGCACAGGAGAATACGATGATTTCTTACATTAGCCTCTATTTAAAGGATGATTGGGAAGAGGCACCAGAATCAATTGACTAAATCTAGGTGATGAGGAACAATAGTCAACCATATTTTAGTTCAGGAACTACTATAATGGCCATTCGGTTTTTGGATGTCAGAAACGTGCAAAATCAACTGCGCCTTCACCGGGATTTTAACTACAGATCTTCTACATTCTACCCACTTATACCACGACAATAAGCACTGGGGAATAAGATAATTCCTTACAATACTAGAAATACCAGAATTTAGCTAAAAATTATATTTAGCGCACAAGCTAAGCCAACAACGGTCTGTTTCTTCTTCGTTAGCTCAACAGCTTGGGTGGGCTTTGGTCTTCTCCAGAAGTCTCTGCTTTTAGCAACTGTTTTCCAGTTTTTGACTTTTAGAATGTTTACGTTACATCTTCATTCTGTCCATAACATCGGGTCATTCGATCCATATCACCGGCTGGAGGGGGGGGGGTCGCCTACGTGAGGTCTTGTTTCCATGGGCTTTTCCAAAAAGATTTTCTTACGACAACGATCTAACGGCTGTTTAAAGTAGAAAATATTTGAATATATTATATGAAATAATGAAGCTTTTAAAAAGCCCAAGTAAAAAGCATGTTGACTAGCATTCTATCTCTTGCATAACTAAATAATTTTTGACAATTCATGAGGAGGGAGGAATCAAAAATGGGAATGCCTTAATTTCAAGGACATATTTCATAAATTTGCAAAACAGCATTATATGTTTCAGAATATTTCCCAGATAATTTTAGGGCGTGATGAGATAAGAGATTCAGAACTTTATAGCTTTGAGACAGGTCTGCTGTCTGCGCTACTCAAATTTGATCAAAGAGACGATTCAATAAATTTTGTTGCTTGAACAAAAACTGAACCCATTTTGAATTTTTCGACGTCATTTAAAATTATGGTGAGATAAAATAGTAAAAACTTAAACCAAAGGAAATACGTTTGGAGAATCGTAAATCAAAAACAAGGTCACAATCAGATCTAGCGGCAAAATTTTGGCAGGCAATCTCTGGTCATGAAATCTATGAAGGCACACTTCTCACAGCTTTATGGAGAAAAAATTTAATATTTGTGGTTGACATATCTAAGTGTAGCTTAGTAATGGTAGGTCTGAAAATCTTTAAAATCTCGAAAATAAATCAACATGAAGAAATGCTTTTAAAATCTTCTCTTTAGAACAAATTGACAGTATTAGAGATAAAATATAGATTTAACTTTCAGTTTCACGCCGTGTTAATATTTTATTAATGACACTGCCTGAACATAACAATTAAACAGATTTTGAAAGAAGGGGGAAAAAAGTACATTAATGAGAATTTTCCACTCTTTCATAATTAAAATGGTTTCGTAATTATAAATAAACAGTTCTTATTTCTTCTGCTCTATATTCCGGAAAGCATGCTTTCAGGTTATATAAATTTTAAAATATTGCATGATACAACACAACGTTCATTTTCAGACTTTATATATGAAATGAAATTGAAAGATCTTTACAAAAATGTAAAAAGGTTTTTTGCTTTTTGAGACACTGGCGCCTTCTATGAAGAACGAAGACGCCAACGCCAGCGAAATGCAAAGAAAACGATTACGATTATTAAATTGTAATTCAAAATAGATCACGCGCGGAATAGTTGAAATACTAAGCAAAAATCTTTAGAACAGTTTTGTGAAGTTACATGAACGATGCAGTTATACTAGATGACTCTGATTAAAAACATTTACAATCAAACATTTTATTTCATTTTTGACGCCGAATAATAAAAGAAAAGAACCCACAATCTTCGGTCACGACACCCTTCAATGAACAGTAAAATACTAATTTGAAAAATTAATTCAGTGATATTTCTTTAACTCATACGCACTCCTCTGAGAAGAATAAAATAAGTGACACGGGACAGCATGTATTGCGAAGAAAATGATATTTCAGAAGAGAAGATTATCTCAGAATGAGCCTTATAAAGAATTGACAGCATTTTCCTGTGAGTGACGTCATAGTATAAATAATACGTCTAGCTTGTAACTGAAGTTCCGTGATTCAAACACCGGCAACATACAGTCAATTTTGTCTTCCGGCCTTAAAAAAATATTTTTCTTAGTGGTCTAAACGTTGTTAATATTTTTATGCTTTTGAATAAAAAATAATGATTCAATTTTCCCTTAAAATACGAAGACCAGCATACTGAGACCAAATCTAACCTCAATAATTGAATAATTCATTAGATGCGAACTGAATTGTCAATTATATTCTATTTTTTTTCTGATGGTGGAGACATTCTAATCCTTAGATCCCGTGAATCTTCGAAATGATATGAAGTTCAAATCCCAAATTTTAGGGTTTTCCTCGTCATTTGAATTCTAATCTAGAAATTATCAAACGTTTAAATTCAAATGTGTGGAAAAGATTAATTTTATTGCTATAGCAGCAGTCATTAAAATACAGAAGCATTCATTAAAAAAAAAATCTGAAAGTTTTCAGATTTTGTATTAAGCCTAAAGGGGCGTTTTTTTCAACGTTTTGTCTGTTACCTTTATTTATTAAATAATATGTTCTTAACCATAAAACCATTACCATAATATTCAATTCAACAGTAATATCACAAAATAATTTTAAAAGAGCATATCTTTAGAATTTCCAATACACAGTCTCGCGCGCTGGAGATAAAATTGTCCCCCACCCTATACAGCGTTGCCATTGCCCGCTTTGAAACCGTTGAGTTCGTTAGTCAAAAATTCGTTAAAGTTTTGAAAATATGAAATAGATAATAAGACAAATTCCGACTTCCAGTTGCCCATATTCGAGTGGAGGACTACGTTATTTAAAATTTGATGTCTCTAGGTATCTTGCTTTTTCACAGTGCGAGAAACATACAGACATTCGCGCAGATTCTTCATTGTTTTATTTCTTTAAACATAATTCATGGCTCTAATATTTTGTGATAACAATTTGAAAAATGAAACGCCGTTTATACTGAATCAACGCAAAATGCCAAAACGAAATGAATAAGCCTTATTGGGCAAATTGCACCTTTGGGCTAAAAAGAACGCGCTTGTTGAAATCTCATTGAATCACCTCGTGCTGCTGTCATTCTTTTAGTATGACATCCAGCGAAATTTCTTGGAATAGTTACACCGCGTTCTTTCAAAATTTCTCGAAACCAATTCTCAAATCATATCGATAATTCTGGACATAGATAAATTACTACTTATTTTGGATGTTTCTAGCAACGCTTGCCAAGGTATATAACTTCTAATTATGTATTATAGTATTGTAATTGGACCCATGGCTACTGAATTTTGAATATTTGATTGAAATTTGAACTGCTGCACAAATATTTATTAAATTTCTTTGAGAAAATAAACTTCAAGATTTAACGGTTTTATTAGGCATTTCATTTAATAACTTCATCAATACCTTCTTAATGCATATAGGTAAATGTTTAAAAATTATATCTTAAATTTGCTTTTCATTAAACCTCAAATTTCAAATTTTGATTTATTTAAAAACTTGAAAAAAAACTTCCATTTTATGAATTTCAGAGATCTGAGATTCCAGAAAATTCAGGATTTCATCTAACTTTGATTCCATGTAACTGTAGCTTTTTCTTGAGCAAGTTTAAGTTATACTACATATCCATAGTGCTATTCGACAAGATTTGTGATACATCATCAACATACTGAAAAGCCAGTGTACGCACAATGATTCAAGAATTAGGCGTAAGAAATTTTCAAACATTCAATGATAAAAATAAAGCTTTTGTTCCAAAATTAAACATTTTTATTGCTTTCTGAGTCTAAACACAATGCTAAATTTATTGGATCAAAAAATTAAATAAAATTATTAAAAAAATTAGGTGTTTCAAATAGCTTAAATTTAAATATGAAATAAAGGTGAAAAAAAGTATTACAACATTGAGGTAAACAATATAACATAAAACAAGATTAAAAATAACAAGATAAACAAGATTAAAAAAAAAACTCTGGCAGACTTTTTTTTGGGGGGGGGAAAGATTTTAAAAATGGGGGGGAGTGAAAAAGGAAAAAAGGATTTTAATGATGGAAAAGATAAAATTCGGAGAGCTATTTAAAATGGCTCAAAAACATTCTGATTTCTTTTATGTCAAAAAACATTAAGTTTTTTATTGGAACTGTGGAAGATCTGAGAGAAAAATACATGAATTTTTGAAACTAAACAGATTTATTGCCAACAGTATAACTTCGAAAAACCACAAAATAAATCCGATTGATTATAGCCACAAACATGGCCTTCTCTCCATTTCACTGAATGCAAAGAAAAGTGGATTATTAGAAATATTATTTGTAATCCTAAAAACAGTGTAGTCAAATTGTTTTTAAACAAATTGTCTCGTTTTGTCTTCGAACATCAGAATTAGCATTGGAAATGAGTGCAAACAGTTATTCAATGAAACATCTTGTTACAACACAAACAGTTTATTTACAAATCTAATAAGTGACAGCTGTAGTTTATCTTCTCGAAACAACACTCAAAATATAAATGGCATAAGATAATACTCATAAATTATCAAATACACATGAAATGCAACTCGAAGCCATTTTTCTCCTTTTCTCATAAAAAAATCAAAACGAGCTCAAAACGAAAATGTAAATAACCTCCACTATTGCCATACGTAATTTTCTAAATTAGTTAAACAAAGATAGTATTTGATAGAGGTTCAACTTAACATCCTCCCACCTAAGTTAACTTTTTACCTTAAAAATTTTAACTTACGAAAGAAAATTACAAATTGTTACAAAAGTTACAAAATTGTTACTAAGTTACAAAAGAAATCGTCTCCCACCTTCTCGGTTGAAAATTTCTCGATAATGGGATCATCATTGGATACTTCAAAAGTGGGTATAATCTTTGAATTGGTCTTAGCAATTATACATTTTTAAGCCTAACAAGTCTTGCAATTCCGTTTTTTCCTGGAAGGATCTGAATTATTTTGCCTAACGGCCAATTGATTCGCTTAGTGTTATCACTACCTATCAATGCAACATCACCAATATTCACGTTCACAGATTTTCTGATTTTTGAATGAGTGCCGCTAGATATTCAGACTTAAACTTGTTCCTTAAATCTCTTTTCATGTTTCCCTATATTTAATCCGCTTGTAGCGATCATGTGGTTCAGTGAAACTTCGGTAGTTACTTGCTCGTGTCGCCATCTATTATCGCCAGTGAGAGGTGCTGCATCGTATTAGAGGGACTCGATCGTGGGTCCATTTACTATGAGTCGAATTCTTTACCGCTAGCCCAAAAGAGCTCTCGTGCACTAGGTTCAAGAATTCCAACTCTTTCAAACTTGCGAGCTTCGAGTTGTTCTCGAGATCGGTCCGCTGCACCGCTTATTAAGAGTTTTGTGTCCAATATGATCAAGATCTGGAACACCGCTTTTTTGAATGTCTTGCAAAAATAGTTGAGGGACTTACAGGAATTAAAGTAGCATCATTTTCAGTTACATATGTCAATGGACAGGAATTATTCACTGCTTCACAATCGCAGAGAATCGTAGTCATTTCTTCAGATGTTAAGGAGGCTCTTCCTAGTACTCGTCTTAGTAATTTCTTAAGAATTCCTACCAATCTCTCCCACCAGGAGGCATTTGGTGGGTTGAACTTCCATTGAATTGGTGGTATAGAAGTGTCATCAGTGATTTGCTTCCAGTTTAGATCTCGAAGTACATTTGAAGCGCCAACAAAATTAGTTCCGTTATCACAATATATGATTCTACTCTGTCCTCTACGAGCTATAAATCTCCTAAGAGCTAGTAAAAAACCGTTGGTAGACATCGATTAACCAACTGTAAATGGACTGCCCTATAAACAGAGCAGGTGATTAAACAGATCCAAGATTTCGTGTTGCCTCTCAAGATCACTGGTCCAGCGAGGTCCACACCACATATTTCGAATACAGCTGCTTCTCGTAGTCTGTCTTCTGGAGGAGACGCGGTACAAGTTTCTAGGTTTTTTGCAGAAAATCTCCTACACACTGTGCATTGATTAATGAGAGATCTCACAGTTTTACGAGCGTTCAGAATCCAAAATCTCTCTCGTAGAATATTTATCAAAATTTGCGTACCAGTATATGGATTTTTCTCGTGATAATATCGCACTAATTTCTTGACAACCTCATGATTGGATGGAAGAACAGCTGCCATTTTAAATTCCGTATCCTCACGAAAGGAAAGTTTAGTTTTCAGTCTAAGGATTCCACTTTCATCCTTGAATACTCCTAAAGTTTTTAATTGCTCATCTTTTTCATTCACAAAACAGTCTTCTTGAACCAGTTTAATCAATAACTTCTCAGCCTAAAAAATTTTATCAGAATCAAGGTTTCCATGTTTTCTCTCAATTTGTTAGACCGACAATTGTAGGCGAATCTTAGGATCCAGGCAATTAGATTAACTATACTTTTGTACTTGGAAAAATATCTGTAATACCAATCTCTTTTAGTAACCAAGCATGCAGAAACTAAACATTTTGTTACAGATGAAACTATGCCCTTTTTCATTTCTCTAAAAATCTCACTCTCATCTAAATTTAAGTCGCCTTTTGGCCAATATTCTTCGGGCAAGTAGAGCCAACTTGGACCTAGCTACCAGTTAGATTTCAATAAATTTAGAGCTGAACAACCTCTGCTCAGAAGATCAGCCGGATTCATGCATCCAGGAGTATGTCTCCATGAATTTTTATTTGTTAGACTTCTTATTTCTTTCACTCTATTCTGGACAAAGACATTCCAGGCTTCTCTTGTTATCCAAGCTAAAACAGTGGAAGAATCAGTCCAGAAGTAAACTTCTTCACTCTATATCTCAGATAAAATTGAGGACGAAAGTCGTGATGCTATAGTAGCTGCAAGTAATTCGAGTCTCGCGATAGTAGTTTCTTCTTTTCCAGTTGGTGCAACTCTACTCCTGGCTTATATCAAATGTACTTTACCAAAATCAAAAGTTTTTTCTCGGATAAAAGCGGCCACGGCGTAAGCATGCTTACTGGCATCACGGAAAATATGTACTGAAGTATTTTCACTTGCATTCCTTGAGCCAAAATATCTGGAAAAACGGATCTTTTCTAGAGAGTCAATGTCTCTCAGTCATTTTAAAAATGTAGTTCTCGTACAGGTGCCAACTTCTTCATCCCATGTCATCTTCTGCTTCCGCGTTTCTTGAAGCAATAATTTAGGGATAAGGATGACAGGACAACATATACCAAGAGGATCAAACAATCGATAAGCTGTAGCTAAGATTAGCCGCTTAGTTACTTTTTCAAAACATAACTCTTTTACATTACCAGTATTTATTCGTAGAGTGTCAGATTGTTTATTCCATATTAAACCGGGCACATTCGTATTAGCAGAAGCATCATCATTAATATCATTGAACTCCCCCCCTCTAAGCTCAAATTTTCTCTGAGCCATTACTTCAGCTGATACATTCATAAAAAGATCGAGTTCGTTTTCATTTTTGACACAACTAACACAGTTGTCAACATAGAAACTATGCATAAGTTTTTGAATGATACTTTTTGGATATGAGGATTTACCAGTTTCTATTTTCTCCAAAACAGTTTGTAAATGAAGCTAAATAGTAGAGTTTAGAAGAAAAGAGCTGCTTGCTACACCAAAAAGTACACGACAGTGCCTGTAGTCTTTCAGCTGACCATCACCATCAAGCCATAAGAACCTCAAAAACTCTCTGTCAATGGATGAAACACTTATTTGTAGAAAGGCTCTTCGTATATCAGCAATAACACCTATCTCCTCTTTTCGAAAGCGTGTTAAAATACTCGGAATCTGCTCTATTAGATTCGGACCTTTTTCGAAGTCATTAAGACTATAAAACCCTTTTACTTTGGCCGAAGCATCGAACACCGGTCAGAGTTTTGTAGTACTATTCTCTTCGATAACTTCTCTATGAGGAAGGTAAAGAACTTGCCTTGATCGTTTTTAGAAACTTCTTCAATTACTCCCTCTTCTAGCCATTCCTTAAAAACATTTTCATAAGCTTCATAATTGGACTCTTTTAAGCTTTGTAAATGAAGCTAAATAGTAGAGTTTAGAAGAAAAGAGCTGCTCGCTACACCAAAAAGTACATGACAGTGCCTGTAGTCTTTCAGCTGACCATCACCATCAAGCCATAAGAACCTCAAAAACTCTCTGTCAATGGATGAAACACTTATTTGTAGAAAGGCTCTTCGTATATCAGCAATAACACCTATCTCCTCTTTTCGAAAGCATTTTAAAATACTCGGAATCTGCTCTATTAGATTCGGACCTTTTTCGAAGTCATTAAGACTATAAAACCCTTTTACTTTGGCCGAAGCATCGAACACCGGTCGGAGTTTTGTAGTACTATTCTCTTCGATAACTTCTCTATGAGGAAGGTAAAGAACTTGCCTTGATCGTTTTTAGAAACTTCTTCAATTACTCCCTCTTCTAGCCATTCCTTAAAAACATTTTCATAAGCTTCATAATTGGACTCTTTTAAGCTTTGTAAATGAAGCTAAATAGTAGAGTTTAGAAGAAAAGAGCTAGACCTTTTTCAAGTCATTAAGACTATAAAACCCTTTTACTTTGGCCGAAGCATCGAACACCGGTCGGAGTTTTGTAGTACTATTCTCTTCGATAACTTCTCTATGAGGAAGGTAAAGAACTTGCCTTGATCGTTTTTAGAAACTTCTTCAATTACTCCCTCTTCTAGCCATTCCTTAAAAACATTTTCATAAGCTTCATAATTGGACTTTATCAAAATAATCTGGCAGCAGCGCATAATCTTCCAACCAGGGCAAATGAACCTCAAAACGATTATCTACTACATGGACTGCATTTAGGAAATGTAATCGAGCAGCTTCTTGCAGTTCCATCTGGCTTTTCTTGAGTGATGGGTCAGTAATACCAAGTGTGTCCAAAGTCCATAAATCTGTTATCGTCTCTCCTGTAGACAACAGGGATGTAACAAATAATGATGAGGTACACTCGAACTATTGGGCATTCGTCCCATAACTGACCATCCAACTTTTGTTTCTATGGCTACGAGACCACAAGGTATCTCACGACGACCACTTGTTGTGAGTTTTCCAGTTACATCAGCCCCTATAAGGATTTCAATAGGATCTTCAGAATCATCCACAATATTTATATTATAAGCAGCTAACTCCTTTAAACAAAGTTTGTTGACACTACGTGGCACTGACTTGCAAATAATTTGTTGACCAAGATTTTTAAAGTTACAATTATAATTCCCATGCACACTTGATAAATTATACATCGTGCTTACATACCCCTGAATTTTTCCCTCCAAATAAAGTGTTGCAAATATTCACAATTCTGAGGTTCATAGTTCATTTCTTGAGCTGTACTTCGTAACAATCGATCGCTGTGAAGCTGTATCAATAATAGCTCTTGTGACACGTTTTTTTCCTATTACCTCTAATTATAACTTTGAATGTTTGCAGCATTACATCTGGAGTCGAAGATAAGTTAGAAAGAGCTTGATCCACTTCAGCACTAATCTCAGTTTTCTTTCCAAATTCGGGTAATTTCTCGTTTTGGGGCACAGTTATTTGGTGCATTTTCCTATATAGAAGAATATGATATTTTTTACCACAACACAAGTAACCAGCTTTCAAGTTACAGTCCTTGACTGAATGTCCAGATTTTACACATGAAGAACACTTGTGAGATTGTTGAACGAGTGACTCCCTCTGATTTAAAGGTATTTTTCTTGCTTTTAGACAATCTCCAGAATGATGTGAATTAGAACAAAATATGTACTGTTTTGACACTTGAGATGAAGTTAGAAGATCTGTCGTACTAGGAACATTTGAAAACTTTCCACTCTTAAATATTTTATCGATCCCTTTTTTCTCATTGGAAAAATTACTATATTTTACTTCCATTTTTGAAGTGTTGAAACTTCGAGAGGCTAGAAAAATGCGTTCTTCAGCTTCAACTTCGTCTTGTAAAAATTCTAAAATACACTCTAAATCACTTTTCTCAATTATAATTTTACTTTGATTTGAATCATCTGGACTCACTTCTCGAACTCTATGATGAGATCTATAGCGCTCCCAAGCAACAAGCAAGCAAGAGTTTCTTCAGGTAACGATGATTCAACTAGAGGAATTAGGACAGTTCTGTTTCTGATGAATTAATGCTAATAAATCTCTAACATATACTTGAATCAATACTTCTTCTGTACCAAAACACAATTTTAGCTGGGGGAAAACTCTTAATTAAATCTTCGGCAGGACTGCCTTTTTCCATTGCTTGAGATAAATACGAATATTTATCGTGAAAATCAATATTAATGTCTTCATTAATTTTTTTGAATTGCCTCCAAAAGTATAGCCAATTTCTTACATTACCATCAAAAGTAGGTAATTTTATTTTTGGATAATGCAATAAAGTGTTCGGCTGCGAAATAACATTCAAACTTTCATTCTTTACCCACTAGTGTTTCTAGCTTCTGTTTTAAAGATCTCCAGTGATCAATATGTTTCTGACTCATCTACCACTTTCTCTATTTCGGAATCGGAAGTATTTTAAAAATACAACAGTTGTTTATATTGCTCTTCACATGCTATCATTAATTAAGCTTTCTTTTCAATTAGCTTTATTTTATTAAATTTCTCAACATAATTTACACTGCTGGCCACCCAAATTGTAACACCAAGAATGACAAGAGATATCACAACAAAATTTATTTAGTAGATAACATGTTGACCAAGTATCAAATGATTAAATTTATAGACTTCTGTGAAGTGTGGTTCCTTCCAGAATCACTGCCATTCCATTTCAAAGTATGTAAGTTACTATCTTCATGCCCTACATCAACCAAAAATCCCAAGAAATATTTAAGTGTGAACCACAGAAGAACAATGCTTAAGATAATTAAATACTTTGCAGTAAATGAATGTTACCTATTAGTTGAAGAATGAAGAATTATGTGGTTTGTATATAATGCATATAATTTTTACTGAATTCTCACTTTACTTTCCTTTTTTTTTTTTTTTTTTTAGTAGTATTTGTAAGTTACGTCAACTGGTTCAACATGAAACAAAACCAATTTTTTGTAAAAGTGTGTTTGATGATGAATCAACTGGGTTGGAAATCAAAACATAACCACAAATCTTTCTATCATTTTTGAAACACGCACTTCCTGTTCACATTAAGAAAACCTGCATTAATACCTGGTAAACTTTAATGGTGGGGTAAATTGCATATGTTTGCATTATTTGTAGTTGAAGGTTTGAGTTAAAAGCAAGTGTCCACTTGGATTCTCCAGAATATGGCATTTTGACGTGGTGACTACCTGATATGTAGTCTACAGGCTTTTGAGATACTGTTAAGTGTAGAAAATAAAATATGAGCTTTGAAACAGAAAGTTGAGAAGGAAAACTCCTATAAAATTTTGCAATGCATTTGCATGAAGTATGCAGTGATTAAGCAGTGGATAGTAGTACAGTATTCAGTTGGGTTACCCATTTCCCTGAAGGACTTGTCAGTTATACAAGATGGCTGCTGCTTATGAAGATAAGAAACATCAACAGACAAAAGAAGATTATCATTTGTGATGGGCTAAAAAGGTAGAAAATCATCAATCAGCCAGGGAGAAAATGTCAAAAGCTAAACTAATTTAATCAACATCAGTAAACCGTTTGGACAAAAAGCTTCGTAAGGGGGGGGAATATTTGTGCTCAATGAGTCCCTCACTATTTCATACAACATTGTCGAAATGACAGATTTGTTCACTACAGATGAAACACGGAGTTTAAACCATTGTAATTCCAGTGAAGACGATCATCCTCCCTGTGACTTCAAATTTTGACATGCACATTCTCTACAGTAAATGATGACATCTGCATAAAACTGTCAATAAATCATCATGAAAAGAGACAGTTCCATGTGGAAAACTGTAAATGACTGCAAAAATTGCACAGAAAAAAAACCTGGACAAAGGACACACAGTATTTATCCCCAGAATACCACTGATATCTATTGAACTGCCATTCCAATTTAAAAGACTGAAATTTTCAATCAAATTAATGATCAGCAGTTCATTTTGAATGCTAATGCACACCTACAGATGGGAAATTTGTGGCAGATCTGCTGATGAAGTATGAATGGAAAATCTTAGTTCACTCATCATAAAAACTGCATATGAATTTGCCAGGAACCAAATTCTTTTCACATTTGCAAAAGTCCCTTCAAGGACCACACAGGGCAGTCGTGATAATGCGACTCAAACAAAATAAACCTAACAATAAAATCAGAATGCAATACATTTCAAAGGATTTTCATATTTGTATTTTGTGATACTCTGTCATTACCTGTTTTGAAAGTAACATGACCATGTTAGTAATTCTCAGAAACAAAATTATTTGCCATTTTGTTCGTTGCTCTGTTGGTTAGTGTATGGTAAACAGCTTGAATTCAATTACACTATTGCACACAAAATGTAATTTTGAAAATTAAACTGCTAATTGACACAGAAGAGTATGATTCCCCAATTTCTACTTTAAAATGTCATTAGACTTCAAAAATAAAATATTTTACAAACAAATCTTAAATTTGTATAAATTTCTTTGTAAGCAAGTGAAATTTAAGAAGCCAAAGGGCTACATGAATGTCACAAGAAACATCTAAGCGGCCAGAGAAAGGGACAGCTTGGTCATGTTTGTTCAAACAGGTATGTGACAAATTTTCCATCATTCTGCAAAAAACAAATTTAATTCATCAAGATACTTTAAGGAGTTTTTTTCATCAAGATACTTCAAAACAGCAAAAATCAAAATCCCCATAAATTTCTATATTAAAAAATTTATTAATGAATTGAACTTAACTTCACAAGCAGCAAAAGTTAATTTTGCTGCTTGTGAAGTTGTTAAGTTCAATTCATTAATAAATTTAATTAGAATTATTTATTAAAGCACATTAGCTCTAAATTTATTAATTAAAAATTAATAAATTTAGAGCTAATGTGCTTTAATAAATAAAGAGCTAATGTACTTTATTCTCTACACTTATTCCACAGTTTTAAT
Source organism: Stegodyphus mimosarum (assembly GCA_000611955.2). Lineage (NCBI taxonomy): Eukaryota > Metazoa > Arthropoda > Arachnida > Araneae > Eresidae > Stegodyphus > Stegodyphus mimosarum. The sequence goes on from KK116218.1 coordinate 245,498, forward strand.
AGAACTGAAAATCAATATTTACTGATTTGGGACAATTCAGTAAATATCATTGACTTGCTTAGAATTTCAGCTACATAGCAGAAAATGAAGTGTTTAATACAAATATTGAGATATTATCTCATAAAATGCAATTTAGTAAAGCATTTAATAATTTCACATGAAATAAAACACACATATGATTTCAGAAGAAAATAATGTATATTTTTTATGAAACATTTACAATAAAACAAAATTTATTATGATCTATTTATAGCATATGAAAATGATGCCACTAGATAGAAATCTACACAAAGTAATATTCATTCAGTTATCTTTCTTTAATGATATATTTGAAACTCTGACAATTTTCAGGCTTTAAATATTCCAATTTCTAAAACTCTGAAATAAGAAACAAAAAGAGTTCTTAATTATAATAAAGATAGTACAGAACAACAATGCAAAAATTCTCTCATTTTTCATTACAATTAACAATCCCATCTTGTTGCTAAATGTTTATATTGCACAGATGTATATTTGTTTAAAAATTTCCAATTTCTAGGTCACATTGAAAGGTTTGAAGAGTTTTACCTTTATCTAATTGACACCGATTCTAGAATACTATAGAGCTTAAATCTGAGCATTTTTGTGTCATGATCTTTTATAACTTAATAAAGTTGAACTATATGAATAATAAGTGTTCTAAAAAAATGTTCATGGTGTTTTTACGAAACCTTCTTATTCTCAAACCAAAATATCCAGGTGATGACGGATTCAAGAGGGGGGAATATAGTTTGCAAAATGAAGATTGTTTATATTGACTGAACACCACTTGGAACTGATTAAAACATCATGCCTGTCGAGCAGATGTTAGAAGAAGACAATATAATAAGAATATAATTTATGTTCAAATTCAAGACATTACAAATATTACATTGCCAGCCATTAGAAAATATTTTGCATGAAAAATCTGGTATTGCATTTTTCAGTTGCTGAATTCCTCACTGCCTAACAGTTTAACACAGTGGTATTCAAACTTCATGGCAGTGCAATGCCATAAAAATGGAAATGACCTCAAAAAAGGCTTTTATGACTCCAATCGGAGCATCAAGCATTAGTTATATACCATCAGTTCAGATGTTTTAGGATTTTCAGAATTATCATGAGTCTCATCGGGTCATGACCAACAGTTTGAATACACTGGTTTAACACAAACAGGCTTAAGTAAAGGATGTGCTCAATAAGTTTTAACTTTAATATACTTGTACAACATAAATGTCTAAAATTACTTTCTCAGTTTCTATTTCAAATGAAGTCACTTAGAGTCAGGTCTAAACTAGTGAATATGCTGGATGGAAGATGAAATTTGCATTGCTGAATAACAGTCTGGGAAATTTGAGCCTTGTGTGCTCCAGCAGTGTGGTGCAAAAGCAACAACACTTTTATGCTGAATTTGTCAACAGCAATTTACCTTTATGGCTTGATAAGCATAATAAACACATACTAGTATACTACTGTATGGCATATAAAAATAAGCAGCAGGCTCACTTCATTTTTACATTTTTCTGACAGATTTATTCCGAATTCCTGGAATCAAAGTAATTTCACTGTGTTTCAGTACCGAAGCTCTCTTGTTTCATTTCTAAATCAGGTTGTTAAGCCATGTTTCATCTCCTTCCACTAGGCATGCATAAATATTTTTATTGCCATTTATCATGGACAGCAGTTCTCAAGAACACTGACATTTCTCATTTCTGGGATCAGCATTTGGGAGACTCACAGCACAGACCTCTGACATTTTCCACTTTTTATGTAGGACATTTTCCAATACCAATTCCTATTTTCCAAAGAAACCAATATATTTTTCTACTTCAGCAGACATTTCTCCAGTATTCTGAACAACACTGAGCTTGATCCAGGATAATTTTCGAATGCCATTTTGCTTTTCGTAAATATGGCTATCCACCTTTATCACTAATGGTGTTATGCCTTCTTTTCTCAAAAATTCAGTCATAGTGTTCATTATTAAGAGATTTCACAGACTGACAGCATTTAAGTGACTCTCAAAAATCAAATAATATCACTTGCCATATATGCTTTTCTTTCAATTTTTCCAACGGATGATGGAATTATTTCACCATTTTTCAACATCCCGCAAGTACTTTATCTTGCTTAAGCAAAATTTACTGAACATCCCTCATAAAACATACTCTTCAAAGATTTGATGAAAAATGCTCAAAAATGATTTTTAACACCTTAATAAGTAATGAATCTTGTTATTTATCAATTACTACAAACTAAATATCTGTCTGCTCTACGAACTTTTCTTGGTGAAAATCCTTTCAGCAAGATCAAGAAAGGATGAAATAATGAGAAGGTAATGGTGCGATAATTTTTCTAAAACTACAATTATAGAAAAACAAAGCATAATGATATTTCAATGGTATATCACAAAATATTTTGCTAATATGTTCAAACAAATCAGAATTAGGCACTAGCAATCAGATTGCGAGAAATCTTACTGCTCATGGCAGGGCTACAGCTCACACAAAAAGAACAAGTACATCAATTTCTAACTGATACTGGTGTTCTAGGTTATCCTCCTTATAATAGAGATTTAGCTCCACATGAATTCATACTTCTCAAAGCTGAGGAAAATAATTTGAGCCTGGGATTTGACTCACCTGAAAGGGCTAAACTGGCCTACAGGGAATACATGAAGAATATTCTAAAGAAAGACCAAGAAAAGCATTTAGCAAACGGTTTGAAACAGCAAGAAGCTGCAGTCAGAACAAAGAAGGCCATATCAAGAAAACGTAACATGAATTATTTTTAATAGTCATCTATTTTAATTTAATTTGCAAGACATTCAGAAAGACTCATATAAAACTGCATTCATGATATACTAGAATGGTATACTGTGACAGAATACTTTTTAAGCATGTACAGGTAAAAATTCCTCAACGCAAGAAATATCTGAAAGTACACTGTGGGGGGAAAAAAAAAAAAAACTGAAAAGTTTCAGATATTAAATCCCATTGACCACAAGAGATGGTGCCAATCACGCCAAATCCTCGAACCACATTCCCTTTCAAATTGACACTCGCTTCGCACAAGCCTTAATGTTGCAAAGCCATTGCTTCTCAGTTTTTAAATAAAGCACCATATCAGTGCCATTAAAACATTTTTTTGAGGCCAGTAAGATTCCATAACTTTGGAAATATTCAACAGCATGCTTTTCTGTAGTAGACAGGTCCCAAATTTTTAATCATTTTGCCCCCGAAAATGCGAGATAGAGGGGGGAAAAAGGAGTCTTTACTCAAGAATAATAACTAACACATGTAATCAAGGTTACACCAAACCCAGCATGTTTGAAGACTTCCATTTTTGGCAAAAAATCGTGGAGTTCGGCATCTTTTCTTTAATAGACAAAAATGGTTGATGGGTTTTTACGTAAGTACCCACGTTCTTCTCACTTAAACTATAAAATTCAGTTCAAGAGCAATATCACAAAATGAGCATATCTTTAGAATTTCTGATACGCAGTCTCACGCGCTGGATATAAATATGTTTTTTCTGTACAACATTGAAAGCCTTGAGTTTGTTAATCAAAAATTCATTAAAGTTTTACAAAATGTGAAATTGATAATAAAATAAATTCGAAATTGCAAATTTGGTCTTCCAGAAGTCCATATTCAGGTGGAAACGTTCAATATTCAAAATTTGATGGCTCTAGGTACCATTGTTTTACCACAGTGCGAGAAACATACATACATTTATGCAGATTCTTCATTATTTAATTTTTTTAAATATAATACAGGGCTATAACATTTGGTGGCAACAGGTTCAAAAGTGAAACAATGCTTTTAGTGAATCAATGCAAAATGCCAAAGTGAAATTAATAGGGCTAAAAAAGGGGGACATTTCTGTATTCTGAGTTCTACTAAGCCAATTGACAAAATTCAACTTGCGTTTTTCATGTCTCAAAAGCACGATTTAGGATATGTATAAGATTTATATACAGATTGTTACAACATTGTTCTAAAATAGGTATTTTGACACAAAAATCTCATTTTTCTGAAATGGCATGCTGCTTTTTTTCCATATTTCGATTTTATGACTCAAATTATGTCAAACTAACAAATTTTGTAAAAAATCACACCAGTAGATTTTAAAAAATTTATACATAGCATTTTTTTAACATAGGTATTTTGACACGAAATTGGGCTTTTTCTGAAATAACATACCAATTTTTTACAAATTTCGATTTTACAACTCAAATTATGCTAGAGTGCCAAGTTTTGTAAAAAATCACATGAGTAGTTTTCAAAAAATTAGCTGTCAAAATTTTAGCTCCTCCATGTTAATAAAATTTCGAACATATTTATTAATTTCTCTTTTTTTTATTAAACTTATTTGATTTTCATATTTTGAAATTTAGGTTCATACCGAATAAAATTTGCCCCTTTTTAATGATTTATTTTTAAAATTTGTATTTTTATTATAAATTTTTTGCAAAAAATTTTGAATTATAATCTACAAAATTTTTACCATCATCTTAAAGCAGATGTATTTCTAAGCATACCTGCAAAAAATTAGAGTTTTTATTCAAAATTTCTGAAGATATACGTGAACTTATATGTTGGCACATTTTAAAATTTGGCATATTTGTTGAAGGCAATAATAACATCAAATGTGGTTTAAGCATTTTGTTAAAATTATTTGAAAGAAGGAACAATGTAACATTTTTTTCAGCTCGTGCACAATGTAAAAAAAGGAAGGAAAGTAGGTTGCCATATATTAAGAAGTTCGCCAAGTGAATTATTCTTGGCACAAACTGAAAAAAAAAAGGCACCAAGATAAATTTTTTAAATTCACCGTAAATTTCGCACCAAATTTTAAAAAATTTAATAGTTAGGCATAATTTGAGTCGTAGAATTGAAATATACAAAACAATTGGCATGTCATTTCAGAAAAGGTTCAATTTTGTGTCAAAATACCTATGTTAGAACAATGCTGTATATAAATCTAATATATATCCTAAGTCGGGCTTTTGAGACATGAAAAATGCAATTTGAACCAGCAAAACAGGAGATACAGAACTGTCTTCCTCCCCCTTTTTTTGGGGGGGGGCACAGCGTATATCTGTTTCACATAAAAAGGGCAAGAAACATAAAGCAATTTTTTCCCTCTAAAATACAATATGTATTTGCTGCGCAAATGTTCTTATATTCTCTATAAAGGTTGATTAAACTAAAAATATCAAAAGATGTACACTGTGCAAAAAAAAAGAGGAGCAGTTCTATATCTCCCGTTCTACTAGACCAACAGACAAAATTCAACTTGCGTTTTTCATTTCTTGAAATGTGACTTAGGATGATGTTGCGGCCACACGGGTTCGTTATGGATTGAATGCACAAGTCGTAAAACGTTAACAAAAATTTATTCTTTCCACAAGAAATAAATCAAAATGCTGAAATATTTCTTCAGAGATATTCGCACAATATCACATTATCTCAAATGTTAACCAAAACTCAAACAGATAAACTAATTCTATCTCACAGCGAAATCGCTACAGCAAAAAGTAAACAAACAGCAGTTCACTTTAAACAGCTACAACTACAACAGCAACTGCAACAACAACTCAGATGAGGTGTTTCAATTCGGCTTTTATAAGCTTTTTAATTATCAGTAGAACAATCTCGATTTTTCTAGATGGCAACAGTAATTACGAGATATTTTTTTTATTAAACATTAAATGTACAAGCTCTTTTATTTTTATTTTCTTTCTTTTTTTTCGACGTAGCTTTCTCTTCAAAAATCGTCTGCGTTGCACGGGAAATATAAAGCAATTTTAATTACAATTCTAAATAAATAGCCAAATAAATATGAAATCCATATCAATATATATTAGATTTATATATAGCATTGTTCTAACATAGGTATTTCGACACAAAATTGGACTTTTTTTAAAAAAACATACCATTTTTTTCCATATTTCATTTCTACGACTCAAATTATGCCAAAGTGCCAAGTTTTGTTACAATAAAACAAACAAACAAACAAAAAAAAAGCACAAGTAGTTTTTAAAAAATTAGCTCCTCCATGTTAATTGAATTTGATATGTATTTATTGATATCTCTTATTTTATTACATTTACTAGATTCCTTCTTTCACAGTTTGAAATTTAGGTTCACTCTAAATAAAATTCCCCTATCTTTTATGATTTATTTTTTAAATTTGTATTTTTAAATATTTTTTATAAATTTTTTGAAAAAAATTTTGAATTATAATCTACAAAATTTTTAACATCATCTTAAAGTTTCTAAACCTTTCTGCCAAAAATTATAATTTTTTATTCAAAATTTCCAAAGATATGCGTGAATTTCTATATTAGAATGCTTTGAAATTCTGCTTATTTGTTATGAGCAATAATAACACCAAATGTGCTTTATGCACTTCATTAAAATTATTTTAAAGTATGAATGTTGGACCCTTTTTTTGCCACTTGCGCACAAAGGCAAAAAAAAATAGATTGCTATAAATTAAGAAGTTCATCAAGTGGCGAAATCGGCGTAAATTGAAAAAAATGCACCACGCTAATTTTTAAAATTTCTCCGTAAATTTCGCACCAGATTTTCCAAAATTTAATATTTACACATAATTTCAGTTGTAGAATCGAAATATGAAAAAAGACTAGCATGTCATTTCAGGAAAAGTCCGATTTTGTGCCACAAAAACTATATTTAGAACACGGCTGTGTATAAATCTAATATATATATTAAGTCACACTTTCAAGACATGAAAAATGTAATTTGAATTTCGTCAATCGGCCCAGTAGAACGAGAGATGTAGAACTGCCCCCCTTTTTTTTAAATCACAGTGTCCATTATAATAGGTAGTTAAAACTATGAAGTAAGGTCAATATCTAATACCAAAGGTTATAATTCGAATAACCTTCTTTACAAAAGTCAGTCAGATTATGGATAATAAGCGATATTAAATAAGATACAAGGTGCTTCCTACTGCTCTTTTATGAACAATATTCTTGGAAAAAAGCAGTGATATGCATTTTGGCATTCTGAAAAATGCACGTAAAATAATTTGATCCTTGAAAGATCTTCAAAACTGAGCGTAAAATATTACTCATACAGTTTTTTTTATCAAATCATTCACATAATACCTACTAAACAGATAATTTTAAAAGCAGAATAATGAAAATGTAATGGCATAGTAAAAAAATAATTAGACATATTTTAAAGCATAATTTGTTATCCACATAAAAGCTATTATATCAAGAGATGAAATCCAAAATCTTGGTACTTACAATTTCTTGGTATCCTAAGCATTTCATTATCTCCTATAGTTATGGAATGAGTGAGTTTCCTGTACATATAATCCACACGTAAGCATTTCTCTTCACCCAAACAAGGGTCATAAAATCCAGGTAGATTACTCTAAGAGATAAATATATGCACATTTATATGAACAAAACATTTTCAGTACTTTTATTATATGAATAAGTATTATTAATTCATTGAAATACATCTGTAGTCATATGAATACTTAATATTTTATCAATTCATTTACATATAATAGTGCCCTCAAAGTGATACATTCCAAGCCTTAATAATGAATGATACACATTGTCATTCATCATGGCCAGTAATATCTCATGAAACTGATAAAAATGTATCATGTGAAACCTGGCCACTATATAATATATATATATATTCTATAACATATATATCATAGCTATATTGCACATACAAACTATTTATAATACACATAATATCTAGTAAAAAAAAGATTCATGTTATTTTAGAAATCAAACAATAACAGATTCATGTGTTTTATCATACCTTTCAGCATAAGTCTTTTGATGCTAGATCAATGACTCAGATTTGATGGCACTATTTATACTACTGATAACTTTTTATAAAAAAAAATAATAATAACAATAAAATGATTCGTATGTTTTGTAATATTTTTCAGCATAAATCTTTTAATAGTATCAAATTCAAATAGCTGCTCCCAGCTCAGTTTTGAATGATGTGCTTTGACTGCTATACCTAAAGGGAACTGATTGCCGAAATTATAATTATTAATACAACATGAGCCTGATAAGATATATTAATACAACATGAGCCTGATAAGATATGTTACAAACATTTATACTATATTAGATAATGTGATTGAAAATTTCCAAAACCTTAGGCTGAAAAAGCCCCACCTTTATTTTACTGCTGGTTTAGTTTGTGTTAGGCTTCCTGCATTAAATTGTAACAACAAGAGTGAACAGAAATGATCTTTTCACAGAAGACATTGATTATCAAGTTCATCAATACACAAATTCAGATGATGATATATGTTTCTCACGTTTTATTCAAATATTAACCGAAACAACACAAATGGCAATTTATGATGCTGCAATGCAATTCTTTCAGCTTGTAACATGCTTCTTATAAACTTCTATTCTTGCATGAGACTGAATGTGTCTCACAGTGAACGTCTTTTTTCCTTCACTCCTCTCCACGTGCTTAAGATTCCATTTTGTAATGTTCATGAGCACTTCACCAAAAGCCAAACACATTCCAACAAAAGCAAAGCTGCAATACTCATGAATGTTTTCTGTTGTTACAGAAAATTAGAATTTGGCAACTTCCATAGAGTAAAGCATAAAATATATATAGTACTAATCAGTAGGCATATATATATATATATATATGTCAAATGAAGTAAATTGAAAGATCTCTTAGTATAACACCTGCTGCAGATCAAAATCACTGCCGTTTTAAATATATTTGAAGTTATTAAACATCTGAGTTTAATACACGGCTATTTGTACATTACAAATCTTGATATAAGTTCTAAACTTTTCAAATAAAATGATAATTAACAGCTAATTCACTACTTAATTTCTGAAATACTAATTTAAAAAAATCTGAAAGCTTTCAGATTTTACATTACGCACAAAGGGGCATTTTTTTAATGTTTTGTGGGTTACCTTTATTTATTAAATATCATGTTCTTCACGCTTAAACCAAAAAATTAAGTTCAACAGCAATATCGCAAAATAATTTTAAAATGAGTATATCTTTAGAATTTCTGATACACAGTTTCATGTGTAATGTGTCATTTTAAAATGTTTCTTTTTGTAGTGTTGCCATTGCTCACTTTGAAATCATTAAGTTTGCTAATCAAAAATTCATTAAAGTTTTACAGAATATGAAATACATAATAAAACAAATTCCAAATTTGAGCTTCCACATGCCCATGTTCAGATAAAAACATATGTTATTCGAAAATTTGATGGCTCCAGGTACCGCCATTTTATCACAACACGACAAACATACATACATTTATGCAGATTCTTCATTATTTAACTTCTTTAAATATAATACAGGGCTGTAATATTTGGTGACAACAGTTTGAAAAGTGAACTGACATTTAAAGTTTTCAATGCAAAATGCCAAAATGAAATTAATAGCCCTTCGGGACTGATGCCCTTTGGAGTAAAAAAATTAATACTCAAATTAAACTATTTACATAATTTTGAAATTCATTTTTTATAGTAAGTATTTTTATAGTTATGTTTTTAATGAAATTTTAACTCTTACAAACAACTTCTATCTGTGTTGTTCCATGTCGTTCAACAAAAATTGTTTAATTTTATTCTCAATTTTGTAAAACTGCTAGTAGCTTTTTTTGATCAGCAGCTTTCAAGGGTATTTCTTAGAATTTGCAGTGTTTTAGAGATTCCATTCACGCTAGCATGCCATTACTTTTCGTTTGTACCACTCTCGTCGTCATTTTCTGTAGTTCATTTAATGCTTTCAGAATCAGTTGTTACACATGTTGTCTCAACATTATTGTGAATCAACACATATTCTAAAAATGAATCTTCACATAACTTCCCTAAGTGACATCTCAAACATTATCACTTCCTTTCATTAAAAGACTGTTAATATAGAAGTACATACAGTAGTGCTGATAGTATATAGTAATACTAAGAAGCATTTCCCGAGCATTTTTATAAATCTCTGCAAACATAATGTACCCATCCCAAAACGAAAATGGGATACAGAAGTTGCATTTTGACTTCCTATCAGTTGGTATTTCACTCATTTACAGTGCCTCTAAAAAATTATTTTGCCCCTTCGAAATCCACTGTAGGCAAAGAACTCTAAACACAGTGTCTCATTGGTACAGAGAAAAGAGGATGGGAAAATTTCAGTCAGGTCAATTTTATTTAAGCACTACATACCCAAATGACAAACCACGGTCCACAATACATTAAATGGATGAAATACAAAAAGCTTTGATAAATACAAGTAGGATAATCCGGCATTGAAGAATCAGTCTCTTGTGAATCTGAATTTTATAAGTAACAGAGAAGAGTCTAATAAATGGCTGTTTTTCTAACAATTAGTATATATCATTATGGTTCTTGGAAATTTGAATGTAATAAGAGGCTACGTTTATAAACCAATGACTTTAAAAAACAGTAGACACTGTACATCTAGACTTTCAATCCTAAAAAATAAAGCAGTAAAACCATTAATTAATAAAATGTGGTTAAACAGTTTAACAGGGTTTGTACACATTTCTGCCCATGGAAATTAATTATTTTTAAAGACCATTAATGAAAAAAATTAAGGACCTATCAGCAAATGGGAACTGAATAAATTCAATTAATATTATCTATGCCTGAACTTCACTTTTGTAATACCATTCTAAGAATACAATAGATCTGTAAGTTGATGCACTATTATTAAACATAACTTAATAAAAACATAATTATATATTAAATATTTTACACTTATAATAGTTGGACATATTTGAAAGGAGATTAGTGACATTTTATTTACTTACTGACAGTTAGCCTTATACTGATTTTTTCTTTTATGTCTCATTTTGTCATGTATTTGCTCAGTCTAGAGGTTTAGTAAATAGTAGGTAGATTTTATGTCAAATGGCATAGGTTAAAAAGAGAAGCAAAATTATAATCAGCATGATCCATAACAGAAGACTGGCTGTTGTCACAGCTGCTGCTTGCCTACAGACAGACCTGCTGATCAGAACAAAAAGAAAGCCTGATGTAGGTAAGGTTAGCAAGTTTTGAAAATTAGTTGTGCTCTCTCTATCTGACACATTTAGTGTCGTTGCTTCATGTAGAGTTCCTGGGGTTGTAACCCAGTTAACATACTTTAAGGTTCTTATAAGTCACTAAAGCACCAGAGGTGATAATTTGTTTTGTATGGTTTTTAAGTCTCACTAAATGCAAAAAATAAGTTTTACATTAATTTTACATTTTTAATGCTGTATTTTGCGACCAGAGTAAGGATTAATGAAAGGCAATAGCTCACTTTAATATGCAGAGATATTAAGAGTGAGCAGTTGATTACAAATATTAAATTAGGTAGTTTTATAACCATTAGTCATTATAAATTTATATGGCCACTATTAAATTATGCTTACTTTTTAAAAATATTTGTTTAAAAAGCACTATTAAAATAACAATCTAATAACATTTCACAGTTTATGACACTGATTCTTAACCAATGCTAGAAATGTTTCGTAGCAACAACAACAGAACAAAATATTTATGCATCTTTTTCAATTTGAAGCCTTACAGACATGTTGGCTAATTTATACCAATCTCCACCTCTTTAAGCGTCTTTTCTAACAATTAGAAATTTGTTTCAATATACAAACCAATGTTCCCACCAGTTTCTGTGTGCTTTATCTCCTAACTTATCAATCTCTTGACAATGTACCAATGAGGTTTTACTTGACTGGTAAAAGGTAAATAGTCCAAAGCCCCAGATAGACATGAAGCAAATTATCGCTGTGTTTGAAAGTAACTACAAAGTCAGATAGAGGTTTAGTTTGGTTTGGTTTATGTGATTACAGTAAAGCCTCAAGGGCTATCTGCCTAAAGAGGACTTTGTAAGGGAAACTGGCTTGCATACACTTGCACATCAGATAAAGGTTTAAATAAACCTTTTATTAAAAAGAACATTAAAAAAGGCATGTTCTTAATAATCAGCTACAGCTTATGGTGATGAAATTGAAAAGGAACAGTCAAATTCAAATTAAAAATATGCACTAGTAGTCAAAGACAACAAAATTTAATTTCAATCTAAGCTTGTGCAGTAATTCCATTTTGTAACAAATTCAAATGTCAGCAGCAGTAATGCAGACAAATAGCTACAAATTATCAAAGCTGGCAGGAACTAATGCAGTGTGCAAGTGGAGGCTAGAAACATACTCTGTCTTACAATCTAAAAACCTCATTTTAAAAACTATCTACCTGATTTGCATTCTGGTAAGGAAATGAAAAGGGGAAGTTATAGTTAAGGCTGATATTATTAACTGGTTAATTTACATAATAATAATTGTATATATCTTTGAAGAATAATTTTCTATCTCTTTATGTATTCAGTTTCTTTCTTTAATGTTTCCTCTTCAACTTAAAATTTTTGGATTTAATTAAAGATTTCTGTTATTCTAAAAAATTAAATGCATTTAGAATGTATAGCAAAGTTGTTAATGTTATTTCTTTTGTAATTATGAACATTCAGAATAAATATGAAATGATATATGGTAAGGGCCGGCTATAGAGCTAGTATGGCAGAGTTTTTAGAATTTAACGACACACCGAGCAATAAAATCTAGAAATAGCAAAACTTTTAGAATTAAGGAGAGGCATTGCGAGCAGAATTCAGGAAAGCACTAGGCAGCAGAATTTAGGATCCACGGAGATTTGCATCAGGTGGGAAAATGCCTATCACCAGCCCCTGTATGTTGCACTGAGACATATAAGAAGAATCTTTAAAATTGTCAGTTTTCAATTTCTTTATTAATAGAAAAATTCCTTTGTATAGGCATGTGATAAGATCAGAAGCATTTTTGGTATTTTCCATGTTTATGTCTAGTGAAAAGTAAAAAAAATAAAGGGAACACATACATGTTAAGAAAACGACTTCTAGTATCAGAAGTAAAACATTCAAATATTATGTTTTCATTGTTCTTCTAAATTCTCCTAAAAGTAAGAAATTCACCAACTTTATATAAAATACATCCATTATGTGTTAATATCATGAAGATATTTTTCATTTTGTCATATTTTTCTGGAATCTTTTAAAATTATGGATCTATAAATCTTGCCTTCAAATCCTTCTAAACTTTCCAAGTTTGCAATTCTAAAATCCTACAGAAAAATTACTCCTGCCAATTCTGTGGCAGCAAAAAGTTAGAAATATTTTGAAAAAAAAAAAAAAAAAAAACAAGAAGAAAAACTGAATAAAAAATTTTTTAAAAAAAGAAAACTCATGCATATTCTGAAAGTTCTGAATATTCATGGGAAAAATTCTTACCATGAAAAAAATTAAAAAGAAGACTTTTTAATTAATTACATAGCTATTTCACTTTCGCTAAGAATTGTTTCATAAATTGTGCTTTATAGTACTTATTACCTTGTTTATTTTTCAGATTCAAAATATTGTATACTACGTAGCTAAAATGGAAAGTAATATCACTCAATAATGTGACAGAGAAAAATAAAAATGTTTTATTTTAATGCTATTTCTTATTTATAATTTCAATATATTACCATTATTTTAATGAAATTTATCAATGCTATAATATTTTTAAAGAAATCATCGAAAAATTCCCAGATCTCTGGATTAAAAATTTTCTATAAAAATTGATCTTCAAATCTTCAAATTGTTGATAAGTTGCCAAATTTAGAACCGTTTAATAAAACAATTCACATCCCCAAAAGTGAAAAGTTGTTTAAGAGTTCTTCATAAGAAAAAATTAAATAGTTTTGAAATGCTTCATCACTTGTTGTCCCAAAACTACAGTACCCACTGTTTATATTAGAAACAGAAAGGCATTGTAACCCACGAACTCATTCAAAAGATAATCATATTCGTCAGAAAATCGCCAAAAATATTCCTCAAAATACTAATTCACACTCAAAATGGCAGTCATAAAAACAGACAGAAATTTCAGATGATTAAAATTAAGGATCTGCTGCCGATTTTAGGCAAAATTAAGGACCAAAAATCAATTCCCAAAAACCTAAGGCCTTTGAAAGACTCTTAAGAACCGTAAGAACACTGTTTAAACATATTCTGCAAGAATTATTTCATATACATATGATAACATAAATATGATTTCAGAAAACTAGATTAAAATTGAATGCAGCCTATTTTTTATTCTAACACATAATTTAATTAATTAATTAAAAGCTAAACAACCACTCCTAAATTTTAAATTTTAATATATTATTACACTGTATGGATTCAGTGTTTTAGTTTTTCAAGCCAAATAAAAGTAGCCACTTAAATTTTTATTTACTTCATTATTATGTTGTTCACACATACATTTTTATTCTCTTCAGTTATTTATAACATCTATACATAGCACTCAGAATCACTTGCATAAGAAACATAATAAATGATTTCTTATGAAAAATCCTATATAATTTTTTTTTTGACTGGGCATTAGATTTTGGAGATATATGGAGGTTGTATTGTGCCAGCTCCAGAAATGCAAATTTTCAATGAAAAATATGGTGAAAGCTGTACAAATATCACAAAACAATCAGAGCAAAGAAAAATCCAATATAAGGTGACTATAAAGATTTGAAGGCTAAGAATATTTCACATTTTCACTGATACTGCAGTTTGGGATAAATATACTTAATTAGTGAAAATAGTAATTATATTTCAACCCAGTCAGTATTTTAATTATTAATTAAAAACTGAGCACTGTATAGATAGATATTATGTCTTGTAGTCTACAAGTTTAATGGAAAGTAACCAAGAGTTCACTGCTGGAAGAAGCAAAGGCATGCAGTCAGGAATACCAACAAGACCCAGAGCTTTAAACTACCTGACAACATAGCCACTGAATGCAGACAAGCAATGCTGCTTTATGCCCCAAATGCAGAAGGTGATATCAGACATTCCGTGTGATCAGTCTTGCGGTATGTACATCAAAATAATTATTTGGATTCTGCATCATCAACAGTTTTTATTGTGACACACTAAAATTTGTGACAGTTATCCCACTGAATGTGAGAGTTAGCTGCTATTGAATCTTGAAAGTTAGTAAAGATTAAGCTAAAATTGCACTAAATGTTCATGTGGAATTTTAAAGGAACTAACACTTCTTTATTTTAAAAAAAAAAAAATCAGTTTTCAACTTGGTTCACATTTCAACTTTCTAAAAAGGATTTTATTGATTTCTACTATTTAAGCCTTCTAATTTTACTCGAAGCTCTATTTAGAAAACCAGAAGTAGAAACTACCTGCAGGTAATTGTTCCAATCTGTTACTGTTTTGTCGGACATGTTCAGCTGAGCATATTGTGTCCATTAACACACAATTTCTTTAATGGAAGAATCCCATATCTTTGAAAATAGTCTACTGCTTGCTATTCCACAGAAGACAGGTCTTACATTTAAATTTTTTTTTCCAGAATGTATGGGAAAAGTGTAGAAGTTTATATCCTCGTTCATAAAAACAAAGAGTGGCTTAGGTTAAAACAACATGGTGAACAAGTATTAATTTAGAAGTCAAACAACAGATAACAATAGTAGTGTTATCTGTTGTTGCTGTGTTTATGCTGGATATTCTGGCCATTGTTTTTTCATCAAAATGAATTTCAATCATTCTGTGTTTAACCCTAGAATACTAGTGTACGTAAATTTTATGTGCTGTCATCCTTTATTGGTTCCTTTCTGCCCTTTCCTTTTCATCTATACACTTGTTTGACCTTGCGTGCTTCAAGGCGTCATGTAGTTGGCTGCATGCCACATGGTTTGATTTTTTTCACCTGCGGTTCCTTTGTCTCGTTACATGAGCTAGAGCTCAGACGTGAATTTTACGTGTCGCTAGTAATGCGCGAAATTTTGAACATGTAAATTTTTCATGTCACTAGTAATGCACAACTTTTTAAATACGTAATTTTAACATAGTCCTAGTGACAGCGTCTGTTATTTTTAAATTTGAGAGCAGGAAATAAATGAGTTTCAATTCTTATTTCATACTGTGTTGAAAAAATCTTGAAACACCGCAAATATTTAACGAATGAAGAAATTCAAGCAATGCTTTTGGAATCTGATGAAAGTGAAAGTGATGATAATGTTGAATTTGATGAAAATATTGATGACAGTGATGCTGATCCCGATTATATTCCTGATGATAGAATAGAGATTGATTCTGATTTAGTGATTGATTCCCCAATACAAGAAATTGAGTGCAGTAGTGATATGGACAAAAGTAAAAAAAAAAAAAGTTGAATTAAATGTTCAAAAGAAAAACAGAAAGACTACAAATATTGAAGATACAAATGAACAAGGACATATTATATTTCTGGATGCTGACTTAGGAATAAATGGTTATGAGTGGTGTACGAAAATTAATGACACCACTAAACAGAAAACCAGCGCAAAAAATATAGTTCATATTAGACCAGATCCAGTTGCTGAGGTTCGATTTGCTAAGGAACCAATTGATTGTTTTAATTTGTTTATTTCCGATGTAGTAAAGGAAGAAATACTTACTCACACAAACACAGAGATAAACAGAAAGAAGACAGATTATGCAAATGTTACGGATGCTTCCCTAAATAATTTAAATTACAATGAACTGAATGCCTTGTTTGGAATATTAATACTTTTTGCAGCTTTAAAAGATAACCATTTGTCAACAAAAGTTATGTTTGATGTAACTTTTTCTGGTGGAAGGTATAGAGCAACATTTTCTGAGAGACGCTTTTCATTTCTTTTGGATTGCTTAAGATTTGATGAAAAAGACACAAGGGAAGAGCATAAAAAAACTGATAAATTAGCTGGTATTCGCCAAATATGGGAAATTCTTACTGAAAATTGTAAAAAATATTACAAAACCAGTTCATACACAGCTATAGACGAGCAGTTGATTGGATTTCAGAGAAGGTGTCCTTTTTGCATGTACATTCCGTCAAAACCCAACAAGTACCGGTTAAAAGTGATAATGATATGCGACAACAGCACTAAATACATGATGAATGCAGTCCCATATTTAGGAAGTGGAAGTGTACCTAGGGGAATGGTTGCAGCAGACTATTTTGTAAGCAAACTGACTGAAACTATCAAGAAGAGTAATAGAAACGTAACAATGGACAACTGGTTCTCGAACATGCCTCTTGCTGAAAAGATGCTAAAAGAAGACAAACTAAATGGTTGGCACGATAAAGAAAAATAAAAGGGAGTTTCCTCCAGAATTTACTGATGTAAAATATCAAGAGTGAAAGAATGGTTCTAGTTTGTTTTTATTTCACGATGAAGTCACTGCAGTATCTTTAGCAAAGAAAAAACTTGTGACTTTAACATCAATGATGCATTCTAACTCAGAAGTTAACCAGTCAACTGGAAAACCAGAAATAATTATGACATACAATTCTACAAAAGGTGGAGTTGACTGTTTTGATCAATTGTGTAATCATATGAACTGTGGCAGAAAAACCAAAAGATGGCCAATGACTTTTTTCTATAATATTATAAATATAGCAGGAATAAATGCATATGTAATTTATTTACATAATTTTTACAGAGATCGAACTGGAAATGGAATGCCATTATCAAGATTGAACTTCATGTTGAAACTTCATCAACAATTATGTGAAAAATGGCAACTTCAATGTCTGTTCCAAATCTGTCAAGAGACTTGAAAGATATAATCACAAAATCATTAGGACAGGAACCACAGATTTTAGAACTTCCCCAAAATCAGCAAGGTCATCAAACCTATTGCAGCTTTTGTGACTATAAAAAAAAGAGAATGACAACCACCTACTGCAAATGTGGAAAAGCTACAGTCTGTCTATCATAAGAAAAGCTCTTGCCAGTTAGTCTACAGCTGCTTGTTGCCGTAGAAACAAGCCTTGACCCATTTTCCTTAGGGGTGCCTTGAAGATTTACTTTTCCGTTTGCCATCTTGGCGTATTTAAAGATGAATTGTCAACCCTTGGTTTGCCCCTATTTGAAATATACTAGCCCCGTTGCTAAAGCGACCGCCATCCAGCAGACACTGTGGCGAGAGATGTTCTTCTCGTAGACAGACAGTATATGTGGAGAGCACCAGAAGAAGTCATGTCCTTCTTATTATAGACATAACTGTATTGGTACTAATTATTATGTAAATTTATTTTTCAATTGTGTTGATTATATTAAATTTAAAAGGTGAACAACTTTTATTATAGTTTTATTTGTTTTTGTGGTTTTTAAGTCTATTATTAATTGATATTTTAATATGTGTTATTTAAAATAAAATGTGCTAAACTATATTTTATTTATATATTTAGCTATTAGTATACATTTTTATAGTTTTCAATTATATTTTTAAATATAATTAATTATCAAGTTAATGAAAATTTAGTAATATTAGGTAAAACAGCAAATAAAGAAATATTTAGAAACATCATTAATGTAATATAAGTAAATAAAATGAATTTTAAACGAGCACGTAAATTTTACGTATCGCTAGTAATAGCGGCATATATAAACACGCTAGTGTTCGAGGGTTAAAAAGAATTAAATGCTCACAGAATTTCAGGCTCAGTTTATATTAAGACACAATTTTATAATAAATTATGAGATAGAAAATAACATGCATATCATAATTTGGTAAAAGTTTACAATTGGGTGCCCCTTGTTTTCTTGGCGATTCTTTTTTGACGCCAAGATCGGCGTGGGATGCCCTAATTTCAAGATGGGCACTACACAAAACCAAAATAAGAAGTCAAAGAATTGCATAAACTCGGTATCCATGTACACATTGATCTATTTTCACTTAAAAAAAATCCCAGAATTGCACAATCTAGGCACTGTGCACTGCCTTGACTTTGTCCAAGTACACATTGATTTATTTTTCACTTGGAAAAAAAAATCAGGAAGCTAATACAAAGTTAAAACTATCATGGTAACCAGAAATGGGGTTCCATCACCAAAACTGAACCAAATTTGTCACTAATCGAAGGGGCACCCAATTCTACACTGAAGCCCATATTTTTTTTTTATATATACCATAAAAAAATAACTACAATATTTTTAACATGCAGAAAGTTTATAAAGTACCAGGACCAGTGAAAATGGTATAACTGCACTAGATGGCAGATTTTAGGGTTAGCAAAGTATTCAGAATTTAGAGAAGCACCAAGCAGTAAAATTTAGCGAACGTAATTTTTTTAGAATTTGAAGGAGGCACTGAGCAGCAAACTTCAGAGGTGGCAAAATCTTTAGAATTTAGAGAAGCATCAGGCAACAGAATTCACAGAGACTGTGCTAGATCGCAAAATGCCTAGTGTCCTAAACATGGCATTTTTTAAATGCATCTATTACGCAAACTTACAATTTTTTATTTATCATTAAGAACAGCTGCTAGGCATTTAACAATGGAATGGGTATTTATTTCTGTTACAGCAGGAAAATTCATTACTCCATGCTAAGCATCATATATGATGCAGCATGCTAAACTGTTACTAAGCTGTTTCCACATTTTCACCCTATTTTTTTAATATTAGGTCAGTTTACTACAATGAGAGGTATGACACCAATTGGGAAAAGTCCAACAAATGCAGAGGAAAGATTCCTCTCTTTTGTTTTAACTAATAATATTTACATATTTTAATACAATAAATAATGTATAAACAATTTTACTCTCGTTATTACACCTATCTCATTTCTTTAAAACAAAACCTACATTTAAAATAAATAAAATCTGATTTCAGAAATCATATAAGTAGTAAAATTTAGCTTATAAAGGATTATGTAATTCTTCACACTCCAAATTTAAGAAAAAGATAAAGTAATTTTTGATACCTTAGATCTGTCTGGAAGAGTTAACTTAGAGTCTTTAACTAAACACTGTAACTGGACTGTAGCATCTAAAATATTCCTTTTTGATTCTATATCACTAAAAGAGAGGAAAATATCAAATTAACATAACTTTGATTCATTAGTAAAATGACTTTTTTCCTCTAAGCAGTAGAGGAATACATAGAAAATAAAAACCCAGAGAGATTTCTTAAAAAAAATAAATAAATAATAATAATAATCAAAATAAATAATGTCTATGTCTACTTTTGAATAAGTCACAGAAATTAGATAAAACAAGAACAACCACACTGCAGCTTTACATGCATTAAAAATGTAAACCTGCTTTTTTAATAGAAATAGAATCCTGTATTTCAAATATTCACTAGTTTATATATATATAAACTAGTGAAATTCTTCTCTCGACTTTTTTAAAAACAAGAGCTCTTAGAAAAGCAAATTATGAAGAAGTATTAAGAAAGCAAAGAATAGTAGCATCATAGAACATGGAAGCTGAATACACAGCATAAACAGAATCCTCTTTTACACATATACTATTCACAGAAACTTTTTAAATAGGGTAAAAAGTATAAATATTAAAGCAAATAATTAAATTACAAACATACTCCGAATCAAGATTTGATATTTCTTCACTATTTCCATAAATAGCTTGTAAAATAATTAAACCATTTTTAGCTTCTTCTTGAGCTCTGATCCTTTTATAGGTTTCTTGCATAAGTGACACCTAAAAACACATGTTTAGGTAAATATTTTCAGCTAAAATACAGATTTCAGTGCATGACAATTACAAAAATACATGGGAATTTTACATGAAAATTTTGTTAAAAACATTAAATAAATAAACTAATTCTGACAAAAGACTGGCTAAAAATAAAACTGAATGGAAATATTTAGAATTTTAAAGATAATTTAGACATCATTACATTTTAGATAAAAGCTGAAATAAAATATGAAAAATTAATAGATAAATAATAAATAAAAACTTATTTTTAAAAAAGCCTGACAAAAATAAAAATGAATGAAACTGCTTAGAATTTTAAAGATAATTTAGACGTCATTATATTTTAGATAAGAGATAAGATAAAATATGAAAAATGCATTAAGTTAAAAAAAATTACACTGGTTATCATAAATTAAGGAAAAATCACAAAAATAGCGATAACTCCCTCAAAAATAAATCAAATCATGTAAAATTTGAATATGTTGCCAAGTAAGAGCAATTGAGTAAAACTGCAATATGCAAATTAGTGGCGCTGCACTTGCAATAAGTCATCTGTGAGGAGCATAAAAGTCCATGTTAGAGAGCAAGCCCACATATTTCACTGTAATAGTGACATCAGAAATCTGAGATAGCCAATTCATAATAACGACCCCCCCCCTCCCCGGCATCATTTGCCTGCAGAACTACGAGGGAGTGCTATTGGGAGACTAGGGGCAAGACAAAGTAAAATAGAAGTGGCCAGATGGCTAAATGTGAGTCCTTCTGTGGTTCATAGACTTTGGAGGCAATTTCAAACCACAGATTCGACATCTAGGAGATTTAGGCAAGGGCGGCCAACTGCTATGATCAATGGAGGGCTGTTCTCTTTACGGATAAGTCCAGGTTTAGTCTAGAAAGTGATAGCAGGCGTTATTTGATATGGAGAGAACCTGGAATCTGTTATCATCCATGAAAGAGATGCATACATAAGAGGCAGTGTCTGTGTTTGGTGTGGCATTTCTTTGGGTGGACGCACAGACCTCCAGGTCTTTCCAAGGGGAATCGTGAATGCTCAGGTTTATAGAGATGATATCCTTGATACTTATATGCACCCATATGCCAGGGAAATAGGTGACGCTTTCCTGTTACAGGATGGCAACGGCGATCATATTCCATAGTGAAGGTACTTTTCCTA
Source organism: Stegodyphus mimosarum (assembly GCA_000611955.2). Lineage (NCBI taxonomy): Eukaryota > Metazoa > Arthropoda > Arachnida > Araneae > Eresidae > Stegodyphus > Stegodyphus mimosarum. The sequence goes on from KK116218.1 coordinate 267,263, forward strand.
CAGAAAACAGACACCTTTGATTTGTTCATTTTATACATGTGCTAATTTCTATACTATCATAATTGTCTGGTAATTTCTTTTTATGTTATTTGATACCTTACTATGTGTTGTATATTGTGGGTAAGTTTCACAAAATTCTACATGTAACTTTTTCAGCAATTGTGATTTTTGTGATTTTTTTCCTTAATTTATGATAAACAGTGTATTTAAGTGCATTATAATTAAGCATTATAATGTTTCTAAAAACAATACAGAGAATTTTATGAAAATAATTTCAATATAGTACCATAAGACAACTACATTTAAAACAAGACACCAATTAATTTCAACACCACAAATCTAAATGCCACTGAAATTTCACTCCAAAACTCAATACAAACACAGAATTATGTGATTTCTAGAAACCTGAACTGCTTTTGGCAAAATCCAGCTTTTTACTTTTATGAGCAAACTTAAAAGCAAAGTGCTGAAAACATTACAGACATAATGGTTACCTTGCTCAAAAGCGACAAAGTAACTCCAAATGATTATTTCACAATAAAATCTAATTTTTTAAGTGGTCCCTGAAAAGCAATGGTTCCAATTATTAAAATATTTACCAAGCATTTATGAGTTAAAAAGAAGTTCCATATCTTCAAATGAAAAATTTAGAAAAATGGAAAATTATGTATAAATATTATGTTCTATTATGTAATAGTCTTTACTTCTATTTTTTAAAACAAATAAGACAAATATTCATAGCTTTGATGCTACACACATACTTTAAGAAAGTAAAAACTACTACTGCTTTACATCTGTTTACTAATAAAAGTTGTTACAATGACACAAATTCTATCTGATATAGAGATAGATTTCTGTTTTTCACTGAATTTTAAAAATTTAATTAAATTTACTTGGTACACTGTGCTAACAACAACAACAAAATAAAAAAAGGGGGGCAGTTCTATATCTCCTGTTCTACTGGGCCAATCGACGAAATTCAAATTGCGTTTTTCATGTCTCGAAAGCACAATTTAGGATATATATTAGATTTATATATAGCATTCTTCTAGCGCATAGGTATTGTGACACAAAATGGGTCTTTTTCTGAAATAACATACCAGTTTTTTTCCATATTTTGATTCTGACTCAAATTATGCCTAAACATTAAATTTTGTAAAATTTGGTGCGAAATTTACGGAGAACTTTAAAAATTTAACAGGGAATTTTTTTCAGTTTGCACCAAGAATAATTCACCTGATGAACTTCTTAATACATGACAACCTATTTTCCTATCCCTTCCATTGTGAAGGAGCAGAAAAAAAGTCACATTTTCCCTACCTTTTTACATTCCACATTCACATCGTTTCTACTTTCAAATAATTTTAGCAAAGTGAGTAAACTGCATTAGATGTCATTATCGCTTTTAACAAATATGACAAATTTCAAAACGTGCCAGCATATAAATTGCCGTATATCGCCGAAAATTTTGAATAAAAAGCTTTAATTTTTGCAGGTATACTTAGAAATATATCTACTTTAAGTTGATGGTAAAACTTTTGTAAGTTATAATTCAAAATTGTTTTCCAAAAATTTATAAAAATTATTCAAAAATACAAATTTTAAAAAACAAATATGACAAATTTCAAAACGTGCCAGCATATAAATTGCCGTATATCGCCGAAAATTTTGAATAAAAAGCTTTAATTTTTGCAGGTATACTTAGAAATATATCTACTTTAAGTTGATGGTAAAACTTTTGTAAGTTATAATTCAAAATTGTTTTCCAAAAATTTATAAAAATTATTCAAAAATACAAATTTTAAAAATAATAAATCAAAATGAACTGTAAAAGAAAGAATCAAGTAAGTGTAATAAAAAAAAAGAGATATTAATAAATACATATCAAATTGAAATAACATTGAGGAGTTAAATTCTGAGGAGCTAATTTTTCAAAAACTACTCATGTGATTTTTACAAAACTTGGTAGTTTGACATAACTTGAATCGTAATATGGAAAAAAATTGGCATATCATTTCAGAAAACGTCCAATTTTTTGTCAAAATACCTATATTAGAACAATGCTATATATAAATCTAATACATATCCTGAGCCATGCTTTTGAGATATGGACAACACAATTTGAATTTTGTCAATTGGCCCAGTAGAATGGGAGAATATAACTGTCCTTTCCACCCCCCCACAGTGTACATAAATTAAATCACAATCAAAAACAAAAAGTATGCAGTGCAAATATCAGAAGAATAAACATAGTTAGAAATGAAGAAATTTATTTCATTTTTGATGGTCATCAATAAGCTCAGCTTGCATTCCAGTTGCCCACTGAAGAGGAGACAAACAACTCACATTATAAATTTATGACTAATGGATATCGTGCATATTTGGAAAGAATTGCTTAATCTCACAACTATTAAAGGGCTAAATGAAAAATAATTTAATCTTTTACTAAAAAATTAGCAAGGTCATATGTAAAAACGTACTGCTATTTCTGCTTCTCTCTTCCTCTCTTCCATTTTCTGTGCATTAGCTTCCTTTGACTTTTCTGCCTCTCTAAATGAAAAGGTACACATCAGAACATATAGGGAAAAAGGTCAGTATTTTGCATCATATAAAGAAAAAGGAGCAGAACATATAGAGAAAACATATAAAGACAACATATAGAAAAAAAGGCCAGTATTTTGCATCAATAAATTATTTTTAATACATTTCTCTATATTCAAACCTTATTGCAGTCTATAATATAACAATTCTTTAAATTCATGAAGAACATTTGAAATTTGAAATTTATGCAAATCTGACCACAGTATTGAGATGAAAATTATGATCCACTCCTGCTTTATTGGGGGCAGATTAACTGGGCAATGAAATAAAAATCTTAAAAAAAAAAATAAAAAATAAAATAAAATAAAAATAAAAATAAAAATAAAACTGAAAGGTTTCAGATTTTAAATTACATCCAAAAGGGTGTTTTTTAGCGTTTTGTGTGTTACCTTTATTTATTAAATATCATGTTCTTCGCACTTAAACCATAAAATGCAGTTCAACAGCAGTATTGCAAAATAATTTTAAGATGAGTATATCTTTAGAATTTCTTACACAGCTCCACACGCTTTAGATAAAAAGGTCTCCCCCCCCCGTATCCCCAATATTTTGGGGAAAAAAAAAGGGAAACTGCAAAATTAATTTTATAGAGAAAACTGATGCATATTCTGAGAATTCCGAATATTCTGAGACAATTACATGGGAAGAACTCTTACTATCAAAAACCTGAGACATTTTTAATTACATAGCAAATTTCGTTTTTAGTAAGAATTGTTCCGTAAATTGTGTTTTATAGCATTATATCTTGTTTATTTCTCAGATTCAAAATATTGCATAATAAGTTATTAAAATGGAACTAATATGACAGCGAAAAATAAAAATATTTATTTTAATGTTATTTTTTAATATAACTTCAATATATTATCATTATTTTAATGAAATTTATTAATGTTACAATGTATTAAAAAAAATCGTCGAAAAATTCCCAGATATCGGAATTAAAAATTTTCCACAAAAACTGATCTTAAAATCGCCAAAATGTTGATAAGTGGCCAAATTTAGAACTATTAAATAAAAAACTTCACATCACCAAAAGTGAAAAGTTGTTTAAGAGCTCTTCATTAGAAAAAATGAATTTTGAAATGCTTATGCTTCATTTCTTGCTTAGAAACTCGAGTTCCCACTATTTATATTAGAAATAAAAATAAGTTATAACGCATAAACCCATAAAGATAACCATATGCGTTAGTGAATCGCCAAAAATATTCCTCCAAAATGCTAATTCACACTCAAAATGGCAGTTGTAAAAAAAGACAGAAATTTCGGATTATTAAAATTAAGGACCTTCTGTCGATTTCGGTCGAAATTAAGGACTAAAAATCGATTCCAAAACACCTAAAGACTTTTAAGGACTCTTAAGGACTGTACGAACCCTGACAGTCCTTCAGGGACAAAGCCCCTTTGGACTAAAAAAGGAAGAAGGAAAATGGAAAGAGGGTGGGAATTCTGCACCGCCCCCAAAACTTTTACTAGACTTTTGTGTGATTTTGAATTCAGTTAGTTCAAATTCTCTAGTAAAACCTTTTCTAATAATGTTCATTCTCCAATGGCTTCTTTCTGTTTTGAATGCAGATTTAATTTATGCAATCAAACATACTTATTATCTAAATTAAATTGCTCGAAAATCTAGGTAAATTATTAACACTATTTTTCTTAATATGGGTTATTTCTCTTTCCTATGTTTCTTTTAACTGCCCTTGGATTAACTACAATTTTGAATTACCAATTATGTCATCTCTGGTATACCTGAGTGCACAAAAAATAAGCTGTATGTTACTGAACTTGGAATTTTGATGATGGATGAA
>KK116218.1:274050-292524 GCA_000611955.2 Stegodyphus mimosarum
GAATTTAATATATATATATATATATATATGTCTAAAAAACAGCACATAAATAACAAAACTGGAGGAAGAATTCGTGAATTCTTATTACATACTTTTGTTTTTGCCTTTCGTGGTATGGATCAATTATGAATTTTTTCATAACAAACCAGCCTAAAACTGGAGTTACTGTAGCATAAAATACAGCACTTGGAACTATATCTTCAGACAATAAGATAGGGAAAAGGTACGTTTGGTTTGCTCGAACTAATCTGAAAGACAGTATACAAATTAAAATCAATTCTTGAATAAATATTATTTATTTTTTAGGTGATTAAATAGACAAAAAAAAGTTAAATTTCTATCAGTTAATTTTTAATTATAAAAGTATCAAGAAATAATATAATTTTTCCAGCGTAACAGCAAAAATTATAAACAAATAGCATATCCTAAAAAAGCACTTTTTTTAAATTATTGTCATAAAAAAATAAGGGCATCTGAAACAACAGACCCCATAACTAAACAATTATTATTAATAATTAAAATAATTATTAATACATTATTGAATTTTCCAAATAACTGTACTATACACATATAAGTCAACATTATTTGTATGAATGATCGCAGTACCCCAACCGAAAGGAGGGTAAGGCAATATGTATTTATTGGTATTGGAAATTTATATATTTTGTATTTAGTTTAAACATGCTATTTATACACTTCTGGCAGCATTCATATACTTCTGACAGCAATTTATATACATCTGGCAGCAACATTCTATTTATATACTTCGTGTTACTAACTTAGCCATTTTAGTCTCAATAGCAGCTAATATTGAGTGAAGATTTTTGATTGTACTAATTCTTATTATCTGTTTCCTCTACTAAGGCAGAAAGAATTTATTAATATTCTTTGTTAGTAGCCAATCAGAGCTCTTCTTTTTAAAAGTTATCTCGTCAAATCTGAAACCACTAATAGAGAGCCATATAAAACTTTCCCCACCATTTAGTTTTACAGCCTTTAAAAGATTGCAACCTAAGCGCAATGTTACACATGAACATTCCTTTTTTTTAAAGAAAAATGACTAACTTTAGAGTGCCATTGCTGGAGTTTATTGAAAAATGTAAGTAAATTTAATTTTTGGTCATAGTTTTGTAATTCTGTGTGACATAACATAAAATACTTTTGCTATTATGTTTGTAATAAGTTTGTAGTTTTTAAGAACTTTAAAATTTTTTTGAATATTTTCGTTTCAAGTGTTTAGACCAACAATAAATTTTATCAATTTATTCTTTTGCCCAGCATTTGGATTTCACCATTTCCCTCGAGAGAGGATCATGTTAGAGAATTTCTTTCATATATTTGAAAATAAATTAAATTAATACATATGAATTAATTAACCTGAAATATTAATTTGGATTATTGAGTTTCATTCAAATATATATGAGGGAGAAGAAATATGATCAAATCTCAACAATTGTTGGTGTTTCTATCAAGAGGGCATAATTTCCCTTGAAAAGACAGATGTTTTTTCAAGGAATCGACACTTATTAAATTTGTTTTTAGTGCTTTTTAAATAATTTATATATTTTAATAGTTTTTCTCCTAAATTAAATAACAATTATTACGGAGTTTTATACATGCAATAGTTTAATATTGTTACTTTCCAAATATTTCTTCTTTATTAAGTTTCATAATTACAATAGATTATAATCTTCTTTTCCCAAGGGGATAAAGTCTTTCAATGATTTTAATTAAACATTAATAATCTTAGCATCATTAGTGCTAGATTTAGGCTTTAAAAGTCCATTTTCACTTTCTTTTTACATAATATTTAACTCTACATCATGCACCTTGTAATGTGTAAAACCATTAAGCTAGTATGTTACAAAGAAAAGAGTTTAGATACAAATCAGCAAGGGCATTTCTGAATTATAATGAAGACAAAGATTTCTCTTTCATGGTCTGTATGGCAACTTTATGATTTAGAGGCCAAATCCTTGGATGCTGATAGACCTAAATCAAAATATGACTACCATATTATTAATTTCACATATAGCATTAGAAAGGAGTCATATATGTGAAATAGGAAATATTGCATGTTTTAAGAAATAATTTTATGAAACCATCATACACTCTTAGACAAAAAAAAACGATGCACTGATAAGATATAAAGCAAATTGGACACAAATTGATATACATGCAGGTTTCGACAGAAAATGCAAAATTTTACATTTTGGCTGCCAATGAATGAACGGTTGTCGCTACAGTGCATCTGATCTGCGCAATTGGTAGGATATTTAAGATGAGAAATTACGATTCCAGGTCATAAATTCTTCATGAATTTCATTCCGTGTACTCTGGTAGACAGTAACTATGCTTCACATACAGGTACAGGTGCACGAACGATATGCGCAGATATCAGAATTTGATAGAGGTCGTGTAGTTGGGCTCAAAGAAGCGGTTGGTCTTACCTCAATACCTCAATATTTGAGCAGGAGCGATGCCACTATTAGACAATGTTGGCAGGAATGGGTGAACCATGGCCGCACACAGAGTCAAGAAGGAAGCGGTAGGCCTAGAGAAACGACAGAACGTGAAGACCGAGCAATCATCAGAGCGGCACTCACAGCCCCAGATGCATCATTATCATCGACTGTAAGTGCAACTAGTGCTTTAGTGACTGCAAAGAACATTCATAGAAAGGGGGCAGAGGTCACGGCGCCCCTTGCGCCGACTACCATTGACCTCGGTATGACATCAAGCCCGTTTGCAGTGACGGCAGGCTCATTCGCACTGGAATGTTACTGACAGGAGTAGAATAGTCTTCAGTGATGAGTCCCGCTTTGAACTGAGCCCCAATGACCAGCAAAGGCAAGTCTGGAGACACCCTGGACAGCGGTGTGATACCAACCTGACTGTCTTCCAGCAGAGATGCCGACAACCAGGAGTGATGGTCTGGGGTGCCATTTCATTTCATAGTAGGATCCCTTTGGTTGTTATCTGTCACAACCTTACAGCACAGCGGTATGTCGACGAAGTTCTAAAGCCCGTTGTGTTGCCCTTCATGTCACGCCACCCTGGGCTTACATTTCAGCAAGATAATGCCTGTCCCCACACTGCACGTTTCTACTGCTTGCCTTAGTGCTTGCCGAACATTACCTTGGCCAGCGAGGTCGCCAGATCTCTCTCCTATTGAGCACGTTTGGAGCATTATGGGCAAGGCCCTCCAACCAGCTCGGGATGTTGATGATCTAAGGTGCCAGTTGGACAGAATTTCGCACAATATCCCTCAGAAGGAGATCCCCAACCTCTATCAATCGATGCCAAGCCGAATAACTGCTTGCATAAGGGCCAGGCATGGAGAAATGCATTGCTGACTTTTTCACGTTGTGAAGCTCTATCACTTCAATAAATCATCCAATTTTTCATTAACTGTAATCATTTGTTTTTCTGTACACATACATCACTTCTACCAATTTTCGTCCCATTCAGATAACTCCATCTTGGTGCATCTTTTTTTTTGTCTAAGAGTGTACATTTAACATTAATTTTTGCTTAAGGTATTCTACTTGGGAAACTCAATGTTTTGTTGGTTGAATTAATTAAAATACAGTAAAATCAGGGTTATCTATCAAAGAAGAGGTAAATCTCGCACAAAAAAAAGGGGGGACAGTTCTATATCTCCCGTTCTACTAGAACGATCGCCAAAAACTTTCGTTTTCCATGTCTCAAAAGTGCGATTTAGGATATAAATTATATTTATACATAGCATTTTTCTAACATAGGTATTTTGACACGAAATTGGCCTTTTTCTGAAATAACATACCAATTTTTTACAAATTTCGATTTTACAACTGAAATTATGCTAGAGTGCCAAGTTTTGTAAAAAATCGCATGAGTAGTTTTCAAAAAAATTAGCTCTCAAAATTTTAGCTCCTCCCTGTTAATTGAATTTGGTATATATTTATTAATATCTCTTTTCTTATTAAACTTATTTGATTCTTCCTTTCATATTTCAAATTTTTGATTCATTTCCACATAAAATTCTCCCATTTTTCAAATTATTTATTTTTAAAATTTGTATTTTTAAATCATTTTCATAAATTGTTTGAGAAAAATTTTGAATTATAACCTATAAAATTTTTACCAGCATCTTAAAGTAGATGCATTTCTAAGCATACCTGAAAAAATAAAAGTTTTTGATTCAAAATTTCCTAAGATATACATGAATTTACATACTGGCGAGTTTTGAAGTTTGGCATATAAGCGATAATAAAGCCAAATGTGGTTTACACACTTTGTTAAAATTATTTCAAAGTACAAACGATGGCCTTTTCTTGCTCGTGCACAGTGAAAAAAAGGAAAGGAAAATAGGTTGCTATAAATTAAGAAGTTCGCCAAGTGAGTTGTTCTTGGCACAAACTGAAAAAAATGTGCCAAGATAAATTTTTAAATTTCTCTTTTCTAAAAATTTCTCACCCAAAATTAAAAAAAAAATTGACTATCTAGGCATAATCTGAGTTGTAGAATCGAAATATGGAAAAAAAAATTGGTATGTTATTTCAGAAAAAGTTCGATTTCATGTCAAAATATCCTCTGATGAGCCCATTTCTGAATTCCTGCAGGCAACATCTGTTTAGATGTTTCTAGTCACTGAATGTCTCCATTGCTAATCAAATGTTTTGACACATATTTTATCTAGTGGCACAAGTTCATTATTCTTCATATTATTCTGACTGCTAACCTGAGAAATGACATTACTGCCAATACCATAAACGTTCCACAATAACATTCAGCTCATTTTGAACTGATTAAAATAAATTTAATAATTACACTAAGTAAATAATTGTTTATGAAATTTACTTAAGTTTATTATTTGCAATTCTTTATTCTTGTTTTCCTGATACACTTTTACAAAGGAATGAATGCAATACAAATTTTAATAATTATATAACTTTACTTCTAGATTTTCTTAACATGACTTACAAAGCATAAAATGCAAACTTAAAAATTGTCAAAATGGTAATTTAGATATTTATTTACAGAAGCAGTAATGAAAAGTACTTCACAATGATTCAACTTTGCTTTATTTTAATATGAAAAATAAGATTTTAACAGATATTTTCAATGATTTTTTCTTTATAAAACAATGTGTGAGGAAAATAATATAACCTTAAAAACATTTTAAATGCAATAAATAATTAAATATAAAAATCGAAAGTGGTCTTTTAACCAGATCCAACTGAAGTTTGTTCTTAGAAAACAAATTTTAAAAAAATACAGAAAGATGCTTACTTTAACTTCAGGCTGACACCTGAAGGCACACCTACCACCACTGCAGCACCTACAGTGCTACGCTGTGAGATTTTTTTATCACAACCATATTCTAAAATAGCACCAAAAACTCCAAATCTTTAAATACAAAAGAAAAGATATTTCAATGACTTGCAGATTATTTCATATGTGCTTATATTTTTATTAAAATTTTTTAACAAATACACTAACAATCAATACAGTTTCAATAACAATACATAAATTGTAAAATAAATTCATAGGAAATAAATGAATTACAAAACTTCCCTTTAAAAACAAATTGAAATTTAAAGCCTTACTTAATAGCACACTTTGCTCTACTTTCATCTTCAAGTTTTCTTGAATAACTGAGTGTAATGAAACTTCCTCGCATTCCAACCTAGAAAAAATATATAGTTTATAATACTAGAAGAGATCTGAGTAGGCAATGTGTCACCATATTTTTTTAAATAAAAATGTTAAAAAATCATGATCACTTAAAGAGTTCCTTATCAGAAGAACTACACGTAAGCAATAAGTACTTTCATATTCAAAATATTTTTCAATTTTTTTTTTTTTTACCGATAAGCGAGGAAGTTGCTATATCAATCTTCTATGAAAATGACCACGAAGTGAAACTACACAGTCCAGTCACATTAATGTGACCACCACGTACTTTCCATGTCAGAGTTAAATAACCAATCACAGAAGGCAGGTGGCAGCACAGTGCAGTTGAGTGTATATAAAGGGTGTGTGAGGGCTTCGGAAAACATTTCAATCGTTGGCGTAATGCAGAAACGATGCGATTTATCCGACTTCCAAAAGGGCATGATCATTGGCTTTCGGGCCAAGGGTGGAAGCATTTCCGAAACGGCTGAGTTTGTGAACTGTTCGCGTGCCGCCGTGGTAAAAGTGTACCGTGCATGGCAAAATGGGACTGTCCAAAATCAGCGACGTGGCAAATGTGGTGCACCACGGGCCATAGATGACAGAGGCGAACGACGGTTGCGGAGATGCGTTCGGGCAGATAGACGGGCTACCGTTGAGCAACTGACCACCAAAATGAACCAAGGGGCTACCAAAAGTGTCTCCCAAAGTACTATTCAGCGAACATTGCTGCGTCTGGGCCTCCGAAGCAGACGCCTGGTTCGTGCACCTATGCTGACTGCTGTTCATCGACGGCGAAGGCTAGAATTTGCACGCCAGTACAGCAGCTGGACGTCCACTGAGTGGCGACAGGTTGCGTTTTCGGATGAATCGCGTTTTATGCTCCATCGGACAGATGGACGTTGGCGTATAAGGCGTGAAACCTCTGAAAGGAACCACCCTGCAACCATTGCCGGAACGGTCCAAGCTGGAGGCGGGAGCATTATGGTCTGGGGAATGTTTTCCTGGCATTCTCTAGGTTCACTGATCATTGTGGAAGGCACAATGGATCAATACAAGTACGCATCTGTCCTTGCGGACCATGTTCACCCCTACATGCGCATTGTTTTTCCTCAGGATGATGGCATCTTCCAGCAGGACAATGCGAGGTGCCATACAGCTGCCAGTGTACGTGCGTGGTTCGAAGAGCACCAGGATGAGTTTACCGTCCTCCCCTGGCCAGCAAACTCACCTGACTTAAACCCAATCGAGCATCTGTGGGACCATCTCGATCGAGTTGTTCGCGCCATGGATCCTCAACCGCGTAATCTAGCGCAGCTGGCCACAGCATTAGAGTCGGCATGGCTCAACATCCCAGAGAACACCTTCAGGGACCTATGTGACTCTCTTCCTGCACGTCTCGCAGCAGTCCGCTCTGCGAAAGGTGGTTATTCTGGCTTTTGACAGATGGTCACATTAATGTGACTGGACTGTGTATATATATGTGTGTGTATGCAAGGCAAAAAATATATAAATCAAAATTTTAATTTGCAATAGTCTAATAATTTGCTTTAATCCTTATTTTAATTTAGATATTTACCTTTTCCATCCTTTACATAATGCTGGATAACATAGATAATTCAGAAGATGACAACTTTCCGTTCAACTCAGCTTCCAATACAAATACATCACTCTTTCTTTTTACTCTTTCGCCTAGCTAACATGGTACTTCGACTCTTCAAAAATAATATGCAGAGGATGTTTAAACATTTTTAGTATGATATCAGGGCTGTTTAACTAATGTTTAAAATATAAAGAGCATTTTTTTAACTGTTTAGTCTGATAGCCTCTTTTTTGGATTATAGCCTGCATCATGATTTCCGTGATTTTGATGAAGAGCTTTTTGTAAAATTTCCAGGGTACTGATTTCCATTCCTCTTTCACAACTTTCCAGAGTCTAACAATCAAGGTGGCCTTGTGCTTAGAAAGAAAAAAGAGATCAAAGCCACAACTGCCGATTTGTGAGACATCAGGAGCTTCCTAGAAATTCATTATATATGCAATTCTTGTATCAGTCTTCATTTTTTCAAGGAATGCAATAGTATACTTTTCAAAGTATGACTTGTTGCTTTGACTTGATGAAGTTTTACTCTCTGAAAGTCATTTGGATAAAGAAATGAAATTTATTCTGCAAATATCACACACAAAACTTTCTCTTAATAGCATGTTGAGTTGATTTTAACATTTCCCCCAATCCTTTATTTTTAATTTCCCACTGTAAGAATTCTGTGACAGTAATAAATCCCTTACTGAAACTTTCTTTGCAGTGATGAAGCAGGTTTTGGGTGCTGTATGAGCTGAGTCAAATAGATAATGACAGAAGTGTTCAGGCCTGCACTAATCTGCTCGAATATCAATGCAAGGACAAAATTCTGGACCAGATCATCACTTGTGATGAGAAGTGGATTCACTTCACAGGCTGAAAAAGAGGTTGGTCTGCGCCCAGTTAGCTCATTGGCAGCATTGCAAAGTGCAATTTGACTAACAAAATATCGTGCTTTGTATCTCGTGGGATTGCTGTGGTATTACCCCACAAAGAGTATCTGGAAAAAGGTAAAACCCTTGACATTAAAATGTACGGCAAAATGTTAGTCCATGCTGCTATCAAGAAAAATATTCAACTGAGTTCTGGCACAAAAAGCTAATGTTCCATCACGATTGCAAGACTACGTGTGTCTGCATTCACCATCTGGACTTTGCATGGACTCGAATGGGATCTTTTACCACACCCACAATCATCTTGCTGGTGCTATTTTCCATTCTGCACAGGACATCTGAAATGAAGTTGATAAGTTTTTGGACAAGTTTCTGGGTCAAAGGCTTTGAAAAACTACCAAAATGTTGCAGAAAATCATAGATTTGGGTGGTGATTACTGCCTGCATTAAATTTACTGCTTTCATTTTTTTTATAACTTTATTAAGAGCATCTTTTTTTTTTGGTGGAAAACTTTCTTTACAACCAGATAAATATCATAAACACTCACTACTTTTCACAATATAACGTTACAAAGATTCTTAAGAAAGAGCCACAATTATTTTGTGTTGACATGAAAAATTAATGTCAGCTTTAAATAAAAAAAGGAAATATTTAAACTGGGCTATGGCCTCAACTTCTTCATTCTGAAATAACAACATATCATGATTTTCAAGTTTTTTTATAATATGGTGCATCACCTGTTTTCAATAACATTTCTAAATTGTTAAACACACATAAGGATTGGAGATGCAACATGAAAAATAGTATATAAAGAAAACCATACTTTTTGACAAATAGTTCAGTGGTTTAAAAATACCATTTGTAATTCCTGCAATTTCTTTACTCTTGAGCAGAGGTTTGGTTCATTTGATTGGAACTACTACTGTTTAGCGATTTTACTGCTCAGCCACTGTTGTGGCCTGTTGAACAGAGGAAGCATGAAGAGTAACTCAACCTTCATAAAAATACTAAAACAGTTTTATGAGGGAAATGTGTTCTCTGTATCTGATCTGACAACAAAATAAGGAAATAGATGGCTCTGGAAAGATTACGGAAATAGATGGAAGTATGTTCAACTGGCAATAGAAAAGAAAACAATACTGGCAAGGTTCTTCTAGAGCAGTGGATATTTGGTGGGCTATGTTGAGAAACTGGGAAATGTTTTCTCATTCAGATTCCAAACAGAGAGGCAAATATACACTTACAGCCAAAATTTTGGACTATGCATGAGAGGGATTGATGATTTATTCAGACTACTGATGAGACTGTGCAACAGCAGAAGCAGAAACAGCAGGCTACAGTTATCACACTGTGAACCAGATATTTGAATTCAATGATCCAACAATGGCTGCTCATAAACATCTATGCTGAGCTCCATTAAGTGTTAGAATTAAAGGCATGCCTTAGCATTATCATGCATTCTCTAATACAGAATTCATTGAGTGAAAGTCCTTGGGCTAAGAAAATTCTTTTGATGCCATATTAAAAAGAAATTGTAAAAATATGACAGCCATAAACTGTGTGCGAGAATTAACCCTTTCCACTCGAGAGGTGACTCTTGGTCACCACTTTATTTGATGCAGTAACTCGAAAGGTGAATCTCAATCACCACTCAAGTTTGACGTGATAATTCAAGTGGTAACGATGTTTATTTAGATTTGCATATTATTTATTAGGATAGGCAATATCATTTCATAAGATATTGCCTATCCTAATAAATATGTTTATTTAGATAGGCAATATCGTTTCATAAGTGTATTCAACAAATATGCATACAAAACAACTGTCAATTTTTAATCTTAAATATGTTCTTTAGATTTCTGGTTATATATGCGTCGTGACATTAGTTAGGAACTTAAAAACTGTGACAACGCAAATATTATTTCCAATGTTACCATGCCCAATAAGCATCAAACACAATGAAGAAATCAGTTTAAGGGATGATGACTTCATGTTTTTATTGATGAACAAAAATATGTGTATGCATACACTACTTGACGACAGAGAGGAAGAAAGCAGTGACAAAGATAGCAGTGATGTTAGAGGTATACGAAGGAGAAAAATCAGGCTAATAGAATGTGAAAATGTCAATGATGCCACAAAAGAGACAGAAAATTCAAAACGGATAATGAACACAGAACCCGAAGAAATAAGCAAAAAGTATCATTGTCTCTGGCGAAAGAGCCACAGTACACCTAGTATCTTCACACACAACCATTAGATTTCTGTGAAATCATTTTAAATTAGCTGTAATAAATTCACCAAGTATGCAGAATATCGTTTCAAGTTGCTGGTTAGCCTGAGAGAGAAAGGTTTCGAGTGCAAAGGGTTAAACATGAATATTGTGATAATCTTGGTCCTATCTAAATAACAGAGGCAACAGTAATAAAGAAGTACCTTTTTCACTTTGTCACTAGTACAAAAGAGAGATAATAGATAGCTCAGCATACATGAAACTCGTATAAAATACTTGAGTTTTTTAACAAATATTACGCATCATAATTCAACAGATTTAAAAATAAATTAAAAGTTACTAAAAGAAACTACACCTGTAATCCACCAACAAAATGGCCTTTTTCAGAATCATGCACAATCATTGTATTTACAGAAGAAGTAGTTCCAGCTTTCCACGTTAAATAGCCAGCAGTATGTTTGTCCAGCTGACGAGCCATCACTAAAATTAATTTCAGGAGAAAATCAATGCAAAAACAGGTTTATGTAAATTAGATTAATAATTATTACATAATAAAAAAGAACATACTTAATTCTAGGCCAGGAGCTATTCCTAAACTTGTAAACTGAAAAGTTGTCTGAAGGGTACCAAAACTTTAAAAAAATAAAATAAAAGATTTCAGAGGGAAAAAAAAAACTATCTAAAAAGCATTTTTAATACATAAAGATAAATAATTTTTTTTATTTATATCCTTATTACTTAAAACTTATAAGCAATTTATTTTGTACTGAATAAAATGTCTTGCATAATATTCATCAATTACAGAGATTAATTACAGATTGTGTATGAGATGCACTATAATATTGGGAAGATGAAAACTTCTCAAAGTGTGAATGGAATATATGAAATGGATGCTTAAGGCTTTATTATCAGATGCTGTATGCCTAAGTTAGGATGAATTAAGTCCATAAGGGATTATTAACACATTTTTCATATGCTGTACTAACATAGAGACCAACATATACAGCGAAAGTTAAAGGATTAGAATTCAGTTGTTATCAAGGACAAACCTAACTTTTTAGAACTTCCTGGTAGAAAAAAGATCAACTACTAATATCAAAACTAAAATGTCATAGATGATAATTTGTCACAAACTGATTAGCCCATCTGGCTCCTTCTTCCCATACCATAGTCAGCATACCCAGCTTGCAACATAAGACTCAACTTTAATGCTTGGAGCAAATATAGTTGATTTCAAGATTTTTTGCTCTAAATAAAATCTAATGACTTAAAAGTCTGCAGTAACATTAGACTGAATCTTAATATATTCTAAAATATTTCAGATTTTGTTTTCAATCTGTTTAAAAATGTTTAGCATTTCTTTTGTTCTTAAAGTTTTCTTCCCATATATTAAACTGAAGGATAATCAAGAATAAGATAATGATGGGAATACTGTTTATTTTTAGAAATAATTCTGGCTGAAGCAGCCACAATACTCACAGAAATTTGTAAGATTAGGTTAGCTTATTAGAATATGGCAAAGCAACTGAAGGTTATACAAAAGAGGAGAAGGCTGCCTTCATGGAAGATTTTCTATGGGAACTGGCTCGCATTCATGTTATATACAGAAAAACTTCAAACCACAAAAATCACACATACACTCAGCTAGTTCACTCAGGATCAAACAACAACTAGTTCATCTATTCAAACTGCCAGAATTTAGCAGTCTAAAAATCTAGTTAATTACCCTAATTCCAACCCATCGTTACCTTCAGCCTTTAAGGAAATTATGTTTTAGTTTTCTTGTTTCATCAATAGACTCCTGTCCAGCCATTCTTATCTCATCTTACCTTATCACTATATCTTATATCATTCCATTCATTTGCATTCTAGCAGCTGAGGGTGATGGTTCAGTAAAGCCATTTAGACTAGTCCCGTGAAATTTGAAAATATACACTGATTTTGATTGTTTGACTTCTAAATTAATATTTGTTCAACATGCTATTTTAACCTAAACTTACAATAATCAGAGAATATTTACCCTGTTCAGCTTTTTTTTTTTCTTCTTTTAATTTGAGAGAAATCTGTATCAGCTTTACGCTTATAATTTGTAGTATTATTTTGAAAACTGCCAATTAAATTCCTCACTGGTGCAGAAATTACTTTTCTCAAACCTATTTTTTACAGCAGAAGTAGTAACTATATCTCCACGTTATTGTATAACTTTCAATAGAGATTTTTATCTTAACTCTAGAAGCATTTACTACTACTTTAAAAAACGCAAGAAGTGGGCTCCATTGGTCAAGGATTCTATGTAAACATTTCTTTAAAGATAGGCAGCATGTACTTACACGTTTCAAAATTTTCATTATTTTAGTACTATGCAGCTGTTGGAATAGTTTCAATTTTCCCTTCCTTTTAGAAATCTTTTCAAGATAATAATAAATATCAACAATGTGTTCATCTACCCTTATTGGTAAAGAAGCTGCCCTTTTTTCAACTGCTTAATTTAAGAGATGATAGGTGCACCTCATAATTAGCAAATCTGAATTTTCTTTTTTTAAGATGCCTACAACAGCAGTCTTCAAACAGGTTATTACTAGTGCATTATCGGCACCAAGTCCTAAGCAGGAATTGCATTTTCATTTAAAGAATTAGTAATTAGCTGTGCTATATTAAAACCTGTCAAATGTTGTTCTAAAATGGTGACAGAAAATAAATTACACTTAGTTTCTGAAGACACTGGATTATGAAAAGAAACAACAATTGGATACAGCTTTGAACTGGTATTATTGGTTCCATCCATACAGCAGCAGAATAGAACTGTGTTAATGCAATCAGTAACTGAAGATTTATTTTTTATACCCCTTTCTTTAACAATTGCAGCCGTTTTGGTTCTTGGACTTGAGAGCGATTTTGTTAATGGGAAATATTTTTTTTTAATAAAGTTGCAGTATGATCTGATGCAATCAGTGGCAGGTTGTGTACCAGAAAAAAGGCAGAAAACAGGCATTCTGTATTAAAAACCTTTTGGTCTTTTGTTTCCAACAAATAATTTAATTTTTTCCTTTTTTCAATAGGACTTATGCTGTTCTTGTGTTTTTGAGTACACACATGGTTAAGAACATATGCCCTTCCACCGTGCAAAATCAGAAAATTGCAGCGACACATGGTATACCTTGTAAATGTATTACATTTCCTTCAAGAAATAATAGAAGGAAAGTCATCTGAGTATAATTTTTTTAAAAGTACATGAGTATTTTACCTTTTTTGCAGACGTAATTAAAACAAAAGATCTTAATTTCTTAAACTATTTCTCAAAAGCACGTGTGCTCACAATGCTCAGCGACAAGGTGAACGAAATAACAACCTCAGTCTTACTTTGTGCTCATTGGCTAATATATGACAGGTAGTGGTGCTCGATGCTCACTGGAGAACTGGAACACGACATTTTCAGACACATGCTCTCACTCAAAGCAGAAGCATGCCATAATTTCTTACTGATGAAATAACTTTGTTTTCTTTTATATGTACTCTAGAGAAAAACCAGGTGCTTTCAGAGGATCAAAATCATACTTTTTTAGGGGAAGGGGGGTGGCAAATAATCAAGCCAAGCTAAATAAAAATCATGAGAATTTTGAAAAAAAAGAGAAAGTCCAGAGAAATATATTGTAAATTGGGTTGGATGGAGAAGGGTTGGAAATCGGGAGTCTTCCACCTAAATCAGGACAGTTGGCAACTCTGCATTAGTATTTTCAATAGAACTACTTGTCCATTTTAACAGAAGCTGAATACCTGGTTGCATTTTCGAATAACAGTTATTGCAAATACAATGGGAAACATGCATTAAATAATTCTTCAAAATGTGCTTATAAATTTTCCTTGCTTTAAAAACATAAATACAATATTAAATAGTTCTGCAATATTTTATTCAAATTAATAAATTATACATTATCATTAATTATAAAATATAATTATTGCACAGACAGAACAAGAAAACAATTTTTCTCTTTTCCCAATGCCAAGCAGTTTTCTTGTGAAATATTTTTTAAATATTTATATTATTATTGTTTTTTATACAGTTTCCTATGAAACGTAAACAGCATAATCTCATGGGATAGAACACTAATAAACAATTTATAGTTTACACACTGAGACACTTGAAAAACTTCTAACTGTACACTTTAAAAGGAAGAGTCCATAAATTCTCTTACAAACAGCAATTCTCCCTCCTTCCAAAGTAAAAAAATATTTTATTGGTGTAATAAACTTCTAATACAATAATTCTAATCTAGTGTAATTATTCATTCACAGTGTTATAAATTTGCCTCTTTCGTGTTTAGTGTCATAACTTTCTTTTATGTTCCGAAAAATGAAGAAAAATTATTCCAAAAAATGAAATGTCTCATTGCCAGCTGCTCAGTTCACAGATCATACTTGGCAATGTGATGAAATACTTATGAAAAATAATTAATAAATTTCTACATAACCTTATTAACTAATCACTGGTAATTGCCATTTTGTCCTACCTCTGTAACTACTTTTATACAGCCTAATAAATATTTTACAGTTAGGAGATCAGAAAACATCGGTTGAGCATAATTTTTTTGCACCAAGTTGGTGAACCATTTCATTATTCTTTATTCACATCAGATGGCTGGATACTTCTCATTTCAACTATGTAACCCTGTAACCAGCATTATATAAAGTATGGGAAGGAGAAATATTTAGATTAAATTAGAGAATTAAGGGACTATTTCAAATTAAAGTTAGTACCTGGATTTACATACATTTGTTACACACACACATCATAATTTTGTTAGAGATGACATGAGAGAAAGCACCAATTATTTTTTACAATGTGAAATATGCATTAAATAATTCTTCTAAGTATGCTTATAAATTTTGCTTAGTCATGGCCAAAATGGTTATAGATGTTGCTGCCATACAAATAGGATGCATAATAGATGGAGGGAACTTGGAAAACTACAAACAGCTGGATTATTTGCCGCATTTATTTCCTGATGAATAATCTCTTAGAACATATATTCTTGATTTACACATTACTATAAAGGCAACAAGCACCACACATTTTACATGCAACTTATCACATTTCAAGACAATAGACAATACCGCAAAGCAATGACATGCACTAGCAAGGCATGAGCTAGCAGAAAAAGTGACTGCACATTTCAGCAAAGGGATACATACAGAATTGAAATCCTTTGTTTAAATTCTGAACCAAGATTGGACAAGAGCTTATCGCATTGCAGATGATATAATGCAGGTTAGTTTTTCAAGTGATGCAATTTAGATTCTACAGAGGAAACGTAGCCAAACTAAAGTTAGTAATTTTGAGTTTCATATTTTTTTTCTTACATATTTTATCTTACACACACACACATATATATATAAACATCCTTTGTCAGAAAAGTTCCAGGACGATTTTTTTTTTTTTTTACTTTCTTGAGTTTCTAGTACTAAAAAGGAACAAATGTTTTTATGTTACCCGCTACACATTCTTACTTAACATGACCTTAAGCCATGTTTCTGTGCGAACTTACTAGGGCGCAGGGCAGTGCTTAGCAACAGACTGTTCGGATTGTTGCAGCATTCGTTAATGAATTCTGTATTAAGTTCGGGAAAACCCCTAGTGAAACGTGGAACATGATTAAGCAAGCATATGCAAGCAAGGCACTTTCAAGAAATCATGTTCTCGAGTAGCACAAAAGGCTTTTGTGAAGACACAGATTTAGTACAAGATGATCCCAGAGCTAGTCGCTTGTCTACAGCTCATACCGATGAAAACATGAAGCATGTAAGGCAGTGATTGCAAGAAGACCATCATGTAATTACGCATATGATATCAGAACTGAATTTGAATCATGATGTGTGTCATAAGATTTTATGCAAAGATTTAGAGAAACAGAAACTTAATGCAACAATCATCCCTCATTCACTAACATATGAACAGAAAGAGGAAAGATGAAGAATTTCTGCTGCACTATTGGATAGACACAGATGTGATCCCACATTTGAGTCAAGATTATTATGATTTTTCTTGTTTCCATGAGTGAAGAGGCGATTGATGAAATCTTCATCAAGATTAATGCAGACATCTAACAGGTTGTGACAAATGAGCTTGCAAGCATCCCAGTTGAAGATTTCTCTGCTTGCTTCTAAAATCTCCAGAAATTTTGGCAGTTGTGTATTCTATACAACCAAGGGGCTACTTTGATAGCAGCGAGAATCATTACTTGGTAAATGCAATTTTCTATTACCTTCACCCTGGAACTTTTCTGACAAAGGATGTATATCTATATCTATATCTACATCTACCTATCTATCTATATATATAATTTCTTTACTAATGAATTATTGAGAATATTATCTCCTTTGAGAAAGGTGGTAGAAATTTAGTAGGAATGAACTAACTTATAAGTATTTAAAAATTAATACTAAAAATATTTGGTAAAATGAAACATCAAATATGAATTATGAAAAAGTTGAAAATAAAAGCATAAAGGTATATAAATTAAACTGGTAACAGAATTGAAAATAAGGAATTTCTAGCACAGAAATTATGGACTTTAATTTTAAAACAGCAAGATGCAAAGCCCTATTATCATTATCACATATTTCTAATATCTTCAGTTTAACAACAAAACATACTAGTTATACAATTAATTACAATATGATTAATGCAGTTACAAAAATATTTAATACATCAGCTTTCAGCTTACCATAGTTTTGTAAAAGTACGATAACCTTTGAGTGAAAGAAGAAGACCATTACCAGCACCAAGGCCACACTGTAAAGAAATGTTATTTATCATAATCCAATTGCATCAAAAATTAATTTACATAAATAGTTATATGAAAACTGATGTTATGCCATGTGATTGGATATTTCTAATATTTTAGCTTTGATGTGCAAGCTGATTTTCTTAAGCAATCAGTCATTAAATTTATGCAGAATTACTTATAGATTACAATGCTAAATATCTTGGGGCTGCATAAAATGTTACAAAGAATGGCACGCAAGCAGATTTTTTAGATACTTGTCATAACACAGAAATATTAAATTAATACATAAATAATCTGAAATCTTTATAACTTACTAAGCAAATTCTCTTTCTTCAATACAGAAGTCTTTTATGCACATTGTAAAAGTCTTAAAAATTAAATACGCAGAAAAAAGTGTACTCAAATTCTAATTTCTGTTAATATTCTACAAGTATCCATAAATGCTACAATCTCAAACAATTCATCTTTATGGGTCATTATATAAATATCACATATTTCAATATTTCCCAGGAAATAAACTCAATTTTTATACTGACAATTAAAATACTGAATAATTCGAGTTACTTAATTGTCAAATAGAAATAATAAGCATAAAATAAAATATATACATAAATAAAAATTTTAAAAAATAAATAAAAACCTTCAAAATATTTTAAATGTGCATTATTATATCATCAAGACACCATTTAATCATACATAATTGAAAATAATGAAAAAAAAATTGCACATTTGAAGATACCAAATCAAAAATGAGATATTCATATTAAATTAAAAGCACTAATCATTCCAAATTGCTCATTCTAGGAATTTTAACTAAAGGACCTAATGAAGCAGCCTTCATGCTGCTTGCAGACAAAATTTTAGATCTAATATATGACAACAATATAATGTAAAATAAAATACAATTAGCATAAAGAATCAGCGAGCTGAATTGGAATAAAGCAGCAACTTAGAACTAAACTAGAACTTGCCTTGACCATTAAAATTCAATTTTTGATTTAAACAATTGCTAGAAAAGTTTTGATTCGTGATACAACAAAATTGATTTGTATGGCATAAAAAAAAATAAAAATAAATTGGAAAAGAACAAGATGCACTTAAGTTTTATTTAAATCTTTTGCATAAATGCTAATTTATAAAAACAGTTTCTTATAAAGTGAATATGAAGACTGAAAAAAAAAGTTTCAAAAAATAAAATGCTAAGCAGAATTGAAGCTAATTAAAAATTAAAGACAAATTCTTAAAAATTTCATTATTTCATTTGGTAAATGAGAATGAAGAATTATTACACTTTTTTAAATATATATATAGTAGTATTATAT
>KK116218.1:292557-308139 GCA_000611955.2 Stegodyphus mimosarum
TTACATAATTTCAATTAAAAAACATCCTAAAACCATAAAATATAGAAATTCCATTTTCATAAGAAAGGTATTAATAACCTATCTCAAAATTTAACTAATTCTTCTAAACTTCTCTTCAGCTTTAAGAATAAATATATTTGAATTTATTAATATCGGGTGGATTAAGCTAGTTGGGCCCTAGGAAAGTATTTATGTACCTGCTGTATGCCTGAATTACACTTAATGCTGAAGTGTAATAAATAACTAAACACACATAATTATTTAAAATTATTAATATTTTAATAAAACTGTGATTTTTTACATAATTTTCTCTGCATAACAAAAGCAAAATATTTATAATTAAAATTATATTTAAAAAATTAAATATTCATTGGGAGAGAAAAGTAGAACATCAAACTGCTGAAACATTACACCGAATATTTTAAAAGTAAAATAATTTTTTATTAAATTAGATTGCCATTTAGTAAAAACGGCTTCATTTTTTGCTAGCAAATTCATCAATTACATTTTAAGTACTGATTTTGTTTAATAATTTTTATTCTATATTTAATACAGCCATAGAGTTCTTTGTCTACACTAGACCTTCAATCAAATCTTTCAGTTTTTATTCTTCAAACAAAACTCTTTCAATTGTAAAATTATTTACACTAGTTAGGTATTATTTAAGTATTCACCCTAGTAGACAATAAGAGTTAAATATTTATACAAAAAATTATTTACCTCCATCCACGTACTAGTTGAAACAACTTTTTTCCAAGAACAAGCTATGTTTCCACTGCCTGTACCATTCTGTGTATTAAGATTACCACTCAAAGATAAAGTGTCTTTAACACTTATTGGTGCTTCAACAGACTGAGATATTGACATAGAACTAATTTCAACAGCTGGAAAACTGGAATAAATTCATACGTTAAAATATAATTTTATCATTAATATTCCAACTCAAAATTATGATTAATGCAGAATATTTCTAATAAGAATTCATGTGAAAATTATTGAGTGTACAATACTATAATTTGGAAATATAATACAACAAGAAGTTAAAAAAAAAATTGGATTGTAGAGGTTACTTTAAGTTTCTAACAGTTAAGTTTAAACCTACTTTACAGTCTATTCTTGTTTTCCATCTACTATTCCCTACCAGAATGAGTTTTTAATATTGCATTACATGCAAATGAGTTAGAATGAGTATTTAAAGAAGGTTCAGCTTACTTCAAAAGTGAGAGTGACTACTTGCTTATCTGCTGCGTGAAAACTGGAAGTGTAGTAACTGCATAGAAAGAAGGGTTAAAAGAAACCTTTATTACACTCCTTAGAAAATGTACAATGTGTCAACTCGACACTAACAAACTACACCTCTGCTTGGGCGGTAACTGAAATCAGTAAGAACTAAACTCAAAATTTGAAGATATTAACAAGTAGTAGAATTACGCTACAGGGCTCAGACTATCCTGTTTCCTAACAGAGCATTGAAAATCTAGTGGCAGCAAAGTAATAGCTGTTATGTCACACTTAACCAGCAATAAATGCTAAGTAGAAGCTCATGCTGCAACAAGTACAGAGTTCACCCACACTCTCTCTAACCTTCTCTTATAGAATTTGGTATTTAAAACTTTTTCTCCTCAAAGTAGAATTTGCATTACTTCACGCACACTACCAAATTTAAATATCCTTATTACTACGCTTAAGATTCAAATTAAATTGGTTATTTAAAATAAATACAAATCCCTACAGTTCTTAAATCCACTATGCTTGGTAGTATTGTATGTGTCTGCTGATAATCTCCAGCTAGGTTAGATTAAGGTCCAACTATGTTAGGTATTTGTGCCTAGCTTCGGCTAGTCTGTTTAGTTTAGTATTAGTTTCTTGAGTTAAAAACTCAAATGAAGGCTTTCCTGTAAGCCCAAAAAGGGGCCATCTGTTATTATTTAAGTGAATAAAAGGGTATTTAAACCATTCTCTGGGTATAATTATTAGTCATGTGAACTCAGCATTTAAGTTCTACATAGACAAAGTAGTGAGGAACATTATAGGTTATAAACATCAAGTTAATTTCTTTTAGATTTTAAAATTTAATAGAATTAAGACATTAATTTACATTTCAGTTGCAATT
This sequence comes from Stegodyphus mimosarum, assembly GCA_000611955.2. Classification (NCBI taxonomy): domain Eukaryota; kingdom Metazoa; phylum Arthropoda; class Arachnida; order Araneae; family Eresidae; genus Stegodyphus; species Stegodyphus mimosarum. The sequence continues at coordinate 294,671 of KK116218.1, forward strand.
AAAAAGATAAAAAGCAAGTTTCTTCTAATTACAATGCATTTCAAATTACAGTTTGTGTCACCCCCACCACCTAAAGCAAAAATGTGAAAATAATGATCAACTAACACGAAAACTGCAGTCAATTTAACACATGCTAAGATTTTTATTATGTGGATACAATATTACATATTAGATATATAAAATTTCATAATACATTTTAGGCATTTAATAATGTAACTAAAGTAACACACAGGCTAGAAATTTAGAAAAATTATCAAAATGTTTTTAACACAATTTTAATATGACATGCAGGGGAATTTTTCAGACTGCTGCATATTTATTCATTTACTCAACTGCCAAAAATTATGGGATCTAGCCTGAAAAAATGCAGCAACTCAGCTTCGCATGGCTTGTGCAATTCAGCAGAAATCTGAAAAGACACTAAGTTATATCATCTGCAAAGCTGCTCATACTTGCCTCCTCATTTTTAGTCCTCTGAAGAGACCTTTTGATCCTTCTTGCACACGTGAATCCTATCATTTTATACTGGCATTGTGACTTATAGGATTGAGCAATTTTTTTCTAGTTCTCTAATTAATTTGTTCAGAAGCTCTCAAATAAGACATGGCATAGGAATGGCAAAATATTTGGCTAGCCTTTGTGGTGGTGTTTCTGCTGCTATATCATTTTAATATTAAATTTTGTTACAATGATAGGTTTCTGGTACCCTCTAGGCTGGATATGTATGTAATGTCAAGCAGCGTTACTCATTTGATAGTACAAATCATTATGGTCAGAAAATGCAGGTCACATTCCTTTAACATCTGTGATTGATCACTGTGCTGCTAATAAAGGCTTCCAATATGATGCTCTGGATGGAAGCTTCAAAAAACTAGATATCAAGTAACAATATCCTTATGATGACCTGAATGCCATGCAGACGGTATAGTGGTTGGGGGAGCCTAGTGAGGTACTGAATGGCCTGGGTTCGAATCCTGGATTGTATATTCTGGATTCGATATTGTAACTGTTACTCCCTTCATAGGATGCAATGTTGGCCACCTGTTAGGTGCCCCCACAATAAAATGGCCATCACTTCTGGCCTTAGGAGTGGCTAATACTGAATGGGCAAGTGCTTGCGATTGGATTAAAAAAAAGGGGGGATGATTTGAATAAATTCATTGCAGTAACTTACTTTAATAAAAACAGTAAATTGTGAACTTAATAAATTCATCTAAGAACTCAATTAACTCACAATGAATTGTAAATTCATTTTAGCTCAAAATTTCTAACCTTGAAAGCTAACAGCTTACAGGTTAGAAATAGGTGCAGTTGGCCAAAACACAAGTATTAATAAAATGATTTAATTAATAGCAGAAATGTGTCACATTGATAAACTTTTAATCACTTGTTAAAATTTAAAAAGCAGTTAAAATGCTATTATTGCATGTGTAAAGAAGGACGGCAAGGATTCAGTTGCAATATATTTTTAAGAATCAACAAAATGCAGTCTAACAGTAATTATATATTCAAATTGAAAAATGCCTTCTTTTAAAAATAAAAATTTCTTCTTACCCAGTGTCAACATCATAGGTTTCAAACAAATCTGTTGCATTAACACCTACACTTATGGTACCCTAAAAAGAGTATACAATTATCCATTATACTGCAGTGTCAATAATTTATAGTTTAAAAAAATGTTCAAAGCATAAAATTAATGTGTTTTCACAAAATTTAATTTTAATAACAAACTAAAATTCATATTAGTAAGGCATTTAATAGTTCATTTTATAATATAAAGTTTTATTCAAGTAATATAAGAATAGTTACTGATATTTTTTAAATTTATAACGAAGCATTTGCGCTAATAATTTTAGATAATATCAAATTCTGATTTATTGTTGTAATAATTCAAGTTATACATTTTTTTTAAATAGAGGCAGTTTTTTAAATTTAGTAAGCCAAAAGTAATTCAATTTTTAATTAAAAATATTGAGTTAGCAGTGGTGAAGTTAGAGCTTTTGCTGCCCAGGGTGGTCCATCTGCCATCTCTCTCAATGCATATGAGAAAATCAGATCTATAAAATATCAAAGCAACATAAAAGAAATAGATAAAAGCTCTGCATTAATTTTTTGCTAAAGGACAGTTCTGAATTCTCTTTTTAGAAATACATCAGATCTGTCAGTGAAAGTAAAAGAAATTAAAATTTACATAGCAAAAGTAGTTTAGGAAAAACTGAAATGCACCAAAACTGATACAGAACTATTTTTATAAAGAATATTTTCTATTTAAAACTAAAAACCTACACATACAATGAAAAATTTATTAACCTGATATCCAATTTGTGGTTTTCAGAAGTTTAAAGGACTGCTACTGACATATAATGATTCTAATCACAAAAGCAACCAATTTGAATTAGCATCTTTTCTTGTGCTCATGTATTTGTAGAGCAAAACTGGTTTCTTAACCCTCTGAGTGACATGACTAGCTTTACCTGGTCATGAGATTTTTTGTCTTTTTGGTATCCTATTAGGTTATAATTTCAGATATTTTGCTTTCTTACGTCCTTTAATAATGAAAATGTCATCTTAATAATGAATTAATGATAAATTTATGAAAAGAGACTGAAATAAGTAATTATACAAATTTAGCTTATAAATGCTGTTTAAATACGGTTCTTCTCGACAGATCCAAAAACTTGCACTGCTCGTTCCACAATGATTTTGTATTAGATTACTTCTAGATATTTCCTAATAAATTTATGGTTTTTTTTTTTTTTTTCAAGACTAGGCTATCTGCTCCATAACCAAACTATGACAATAATTAAAGGAAATTACTTTTGGATTTGTTCTTTGTTGTAGTCTTCTTTCTTCTCTTTCTTTGAGCAACTGTTCATATTCTTCTCTGATTTCTTGTGGAGTCTTTGTCCTCTGAACTATCTACTTAAAATAAAATGTACCCTAATATAATTATCATACATATGAAAAGCATAGCTTCCTATAAACATTAGCCCTGTAAATTCTAATAAAATTTATGAAGAACAGAAAATTTTTAATGTGAATTACTTTTAAAAGCTTACTTTAAAATTTAATTTCAAAATTAAATATCAGTATATCAGGCATATAAAAAAATCCCTCTAACAGCAAAATGCACATATTTGCTTTTCTATGTGTAACTGATCAAGACACAAATTTCTATCAAGAAATCTGAAATATATAGCTTTTCTTTTTTTAAATGAAAAAAGAAATCTAAATAAAAAATTATTTATTACATAAAAACACCAAATTTTCAAAAATAATTTTTCTTAAATATTTAATATTTACCTCTCTTCAATAAATCTATTTTAACTATTAATCAGTATGCATCCTAACACCCCACAATTTTGACAGTTTATTAAAAAATTTAAAAAATTTTATGTACACGGTGTTTACTAAAATAAGAATTTAATTTCCCCTTGTTTTTCCAAATGCAATTATATAAAATGCCATATTTACTCAAAAATAAGATACTGCTTAAATTTGAAGACATATTAAAAAAATATAAAAAATGGGTGAATATTTGATGAAAGCATGGTTCTGATTAGAAATGGCATATAATCCCAACTGCCTTAGTAAGAGTCACCAAATTTTCAGAATGCACAAAACTCTAGTAACCATGTGCATACAATTCCTCAATTTTTAACAAGTTAAATTTCGACCAGAGCAAATGAAAAAAGCTTGCCATAATACTGATTCTCAGAAAAATACATAAGAGTAAAAATATACATAACATTCTTGTATGTAACATATAATTTTTTTGCAATTTTGTGTCAATTTGAGATAAATTGTTATCGATTTGCTGTCACACATGTTAGTGAATAATATAATAGATACAGGCATAAACCTAAATGCCACTGTAAATTTATATAAAAATTACATTACTGCTTTCAAGTTTGTTTTTTGATACCCTGTCTGACACAAGATTTTGGTATTCAAAGACTCTCCAGTACAGAACAGGCTCCAAGCATTGATTACACAGAGCATCAATTTTCAGAAGGCACCATCTAAATTGTTTTCACAAGCAACAACTAAATAAACATATAATTCATTTTCAATTGTTAAAATGTTTAATTTATATGGGACATACAATTGTATTAATTGTCCATGGTGCAAAAAAAATGCTGGTGTCAAGACTTGCTCAGAGCCAAGAGGTTAACTCCATGACAATCTCGATACTGCCTGCTGCGAACTAGTTATTCTAACATTCTGCTGACCTATTTTTTTTATTTCTGGTGAATACTGTCTAGCTGCATCATAGATTTAAAGTATAAAAATAAATATTCATCAAGCAAAGTAATATTCATCCTCTGCATTGGTTTTCAAACTCATCATCCGTACATTTACAGATTCATGACTTTTCTACAGTACTGCTGAGTTTTGGCAGTTTACTGAATATAGTTTTCTGTTCTTGCCAAAAATATAAAAGGTTAAAAACATGTTGCATGAGATATACAGATGCAACAGTAACGTACACATTTATTGCAAGTTACTGTTGGCTAAACAATTAAAACAACAGCCAATTTTAGTACTACCAACTAAAAACAAATAAATAACTAAAAGTGGTAGCTAGCAACCAAGTTTACATATTATGCATATTTGGGATTGCTTAACTAGATAAGTAATGAGTTTTCTTATTATGTACATTTAGGTTATTAATGTATATATCAGTTATCAGTACATAACATAAATCAATCAACAATAAAATTTAAAGATACAATTAACCAAGTGCATATATTTATGCATATACATGCTATTTAAAATATTGTACATTTCCATGTATAAAGCTAGAATTTTTGGAAATTTTTTAGAGCTAAATTATGGGTGTTGCCTTATATAATGATCCACTGATTTTGGAAAAAAATTAGGTACTTTACCATTAGACGGGTACAGGCAATGAATCACCAAAGATAACACTTTTATTATTCCTTTAGTTTATATTTTCTAAATTTATGAGAAATATTACTTTAAAATAGAATGAGTTATTCATTTTATGAAAATGAATCATTTTATTGTTTAAAGCATTTATATTTCTGGTTTGTTGAGTCACTGCCAAAACAAAAAAAAATCTGATGTTGCCAAAATTTGTGTTCGCCTAATGAAAAAGTATCAAAACATACACCAGAAATAGTAAAACAATACCATAACTAATTAGCACATAAAAATTACAATAAAAAAGGAAAATTACTTTTACAGTCTTTTAACATACTTTTTGGGTGTTCTGAATTCAACCTTTAAGCCAAAAGAAAAAAATATCATATAAAACTTTCAAAGTCCAAGTCAGAATCTGACTTTCTGAATAGTTCATAAAATTCACTTTAACTCGTTGGAATGTCTGGATGTACATCATCATCACTTTCAGTACTATAATTTCTGTCCTTTTCATATACAAAATTGTCTTCACTGCCGTTCACACAGTTACTGATACACAGCTTTTTAGAAGTCCAAACTAACACTGGTAATTCAATTTCACGCAAATAGGCTGCCTGCAAGGATGTTTTTGTGGTTCTCCTGTGTGTAATGTGGATACGAGCTAGTTTCCATGAGACCGTTCTCCCTGAAAGCATCCATCCTCTTAAGCAGATGCTTTGCCAAATAAACCAAATCAACCCTTGCATGCTTTGCCAAATAAACCAAATCAACCCAGATGGAATCATCCAAATTCTGCTTTTTGCCAGAGTTAAAACTATTGCATTGGCCTCTGAATTTCAAGATCAATTTGTATACACAATTTCTGATTTGGAGATTTGCAAATTTTGTGTTTTGTTTTACATCAATATGATTGGAAAATATTCCAGCCATTTTACCAGCTTGGCAATATTTTTGCCCTCATAGTGACATGTTTGAACATGACACAGAATCCCCCCCCCCCATTTTGGTTGATGAGCGGATTTTGAATTTTTAATAATTTTTTGAAGAAAACACACACTCCCTACTTATACAAGATTAGCTTATATACAGAAATATACAGTAGTTTATATAATATGCAGTAAAACTTACCTGCCATCCTTCTGTTTCTAAACCTTTTAGACCTAGTGTATCATATATGGCACGTTGATGTGGATCACTCAGGACTGAAAAACAGGACATACTATTTTAAAAAACAAGAAAAGCAGCAAAATTTTTGTTAATGGAGCTATATTAATATGATGAAATGAAGAGAATTTTTTTTAGACTTTCATGCAGTTTCACTCAACATAAATTTCTTAAAAGTGTTTAAGCACTTGCAAAAATATTCTTGTCCCAGAATACCAGAGATTTCTTCTGTTTGAAAAATAACTTTTAAATGGGTTTAACTCCGTTTTAACAATTTATCAGCACATTTCTTCTACATTTTGATCAAATTCCAATTTTCACTCAAAGGTATTTCATATTTTGGGCAAGTTTTATGCAAAAAAAAAAAGTTAAAAATTAAAATAAATCACAACATAAAGCAAAATTAAGATTTTAACAAAATTGCTGCTGAAAATTTCTACGAACAAACCTAGAATACTACTATGAAAGTAGTTAAAGATAACACAAATAATCTTTATTCTCATAAAAAGTATGACAAATTCTTAAATAGAGTGTTACTGATTATACTGATTAAAAACTTACATTCAAAGTAAATCTAGACATGGTTGTATAATGCTCATAATGTGCTTTAAAAAGAACGTGCAAGAGAGGTAATATATTTATAGACTAGCTGTTATATTAATCTGTATTTTACATTGCTTATTTTAAACCTTATAAAATTATTAAAAAAAAACTTTCCGTGGGCTCGATCGATAGTGCTTGCAGGCCAAATCTAGCCCACAGGCTGTAGTTTGGAGACCTCAGTGCCAAGCTTTGCCAGTTTGGTTTGACATATTTCCTAGTGATACCTGTCTTTATAACCATCACTCATGCAACCAAACTTTTTTTTTTAATATAATCTGCAATGTATTTCACTTTTTAGTATTTGGAATATTTTGCAGTACAGCACATATGTATATTAATCAACATATAATTATGCACTATGTACTATGTGACTACATAAATTTGCAGTAATGTAAATGCACAAAAGCTATAAAATTCACACTGAAATCATAAATATGTACCAATTAGAAATAAGAGCTCCATAAACAATTCCAATTTGAGTGCATGAAGCATTCAAACAATATTTGTGTGCTTAGTTTAGACACTCATTTGTCACTGTTAATGTTTGTTATTTACTTACCCTTAAAAAAGATTCGAAACTTAAAACTGAATGCTTTGGTAATAAATCTAAAACACAAAGATTTAGAATTACTTTAAAAGAAGAATTGTAAATCATTCATATAAGTTAATCCACTCTAATACATTTTCTTATAGTGCCATCTATGATGACAAAATGAATATGATCATACGCTAGACTTGTTTGTAAGATCACAATCACAACAGTGTCAACATGATGTTTTAGATAATACCAGCCATCCTTAAGTTATGAGCAAAGAGCATTTTGTTTTTCAAAACTATCCACTTCCGGCTATCAACTCTTGCATCATAGGGCAGAATTCATCAACTAACAGAAATTTAGTAAAAAGGGAAGAATAGTTGAAAAAATAAAACAAAAAGGATTGAGAGGAAAAATGTTAGTACTTTCTGTGTTTCTTCTTATTTTCTCTGCTGGCAAGACAGCTGGTCCACTTGGGAAAAGTCCTTGTTGGCCTGTTTAGGTCTCGTCAATGAGTATAATTATTTCTTAATGCCTTACCTTAGATCAATTTCTCCAAAGTCTGCCTTTGCAAGGGAAAATGAATGAAAGAATTTAAAATTGCGATGTGAGCTATACAAGAAGCAACATTTTGGAGCGAGATTTGTGCAATGTGCACACTATGTGCAATCCCCCAGTTTCAACTTTGGCATATTTTCAAGTATATATGCATGCACCAAGCACATCTGGATTGACTCATTTTATATTTAACTGTCATTTTACTCAAAATGAGCCTTTAAAAGCGTAAATATCAGCCAATCAATTTTTGCCATTCCTCATAAAATTTCTTGTTTCATATAAAATTCTTCTCTTGGTTAATATTTATGAACAGAACAGTAACTACAAGCTGTAATATAAAACTTTTTTTTTTTTTTGCCAATTCACAAACTAGTCAATGAGTTGTTGAATGGGATAGGGAAATGGATAGGGAAAATGATGCAGATAATCAATGAGTATCTAAACATCTAATATTGAAACAAAGAAATGTGTATGGGAAAAAGCCAAAATGCATCAATGCAGAAATGCATTAAATATGCTCCTTTGTCCTAATATATGCGGTCCTAGTTTTATATATATATATATATATAAAACTAGGACCACATATATTATTAATTTACCACAATATTACAAGTCAGATTAATATTAACATTGATACTGTTCTGTTATCAGAACTGGATTCAGAAATGTATGCATGCATGGATGGATAGATGTGTTCATGTATGCATGTACAAATGTATGTGTGTATATACATATACGTACATACAATACTTGCAAACATACATACATATCTTAATCTGGTCCCGATAACAGAAGAGTACCTTTAAGGTTCTTAAAGGCTCTTAAAAATGTTATCAGTTAATCAATTAATTTGATGATACCAAAAAGCTGCCTGCCTTGATGATAAATGCTCCAAAATGAATATTCCAAAATGAATGTTGTGCATGTTTTTCATAAAAGAAAACACACAAAACATATATTTCATTAACAAATGAGAAGCAAAAGGATAATATATTTGTCAGTTTCTACTAATCGACTCTAAATTAAACATGTGGATGCAAATATGAATTAACTATGTGCTGTAATAAAATATTAAAGATTATTTTTTCAAAATAACTTCAGAATTTAATTTCATTACATTAATTATCATTTACACAGTTTTTCAATTTTCCAGAAAATAAACTGAGAAATGTTTATATACTAAATAAAATAATTGTATATATCAATTTTCACATCAGAGTTATTTAGGCTAAATACAAAATAACTTAATGTTTAGTCCTTAAATATTAGAACAATAAAAGAATAACATTTCACTGATAGTCACAATGTTGTCATAGAGAAATAACTCAAACTGAAGTAACAAAGCTACGTTACATTAATTATACAAAAAAAAATATATTAGAGATGAAAGAATAGTAAAGAAGAAGAGAAAAGTATTTATCCACTTATAATGTTTAAAAGATAATCATTAAAAAATTATAATTATTAAAAACAAAATGTACTGTGACTTTAAAATTTCAAAGATTATTGACTGGCCTACATACTACCATGAAACTTACCATGTTTATATACAGATGAGAGATTTATTTATATCTGGAGGAGTTAAAGCAACCACAATCAGCATAATATTCATAAATTTGTAATTTTAATGCACCACTAAATCAGCTAAATGCCAAATCATTTTTTAAAGATATTTTGTCAAATTTTTTCATATTATCAAAACAGCAGGATTACACAGTACAGTACAAAGTCCGTAATCTGGACTCGTCGGGACCTCGGGGATTTTGGATTAGGGGTTTTTCTGGATTATAGATCATCAATTTAAATCTGGTAAGATGGCATGCAGAAATTATACAGTTAAAAATATGAAACAGTAATTTATGAAAAAAATAAAGAGCAATTATGATCTAAAAGGTATAAAATTTTAGAAAAAAAAAAAAAAAAAGCTTAATATTTGTTTATTTTATTCAACATTTCTTTCAATGTAAGTTGTTTAAGTTGCTTGTTTAAGTTGCTTTCAATGTAAGTTGTTTGCTGTAAGTTGTTTAAGTTGCTAATACTTTCTCTTTAATTCTATAAACAGACATAATTTCTTGTTCAGTTACAAAGTTCCACTGTTTAAGTCCTGTAACTGCTGTGTCAAGAATACTGACTATCTTGTCAATCGAAATTTTTTCGTTTTCAATAACCTCTCTGTCACTTTCTTCACTATCAGAAGCGGTATTTTCTGGATCTAGAACCCTACTACAGATTTCACCGTCCGTTAATTGATTGATGATTGGGGCATTGTCGTCGCAATGAAAATCTTCTGTTATATCATCTTCATTTATTACTGCTTCTCCACATTTCTTTACATAATCCAATAACTGGAAAATTTCACCTTTAGTTTTGCGATGTCCGAAAACCTTCAAATTCGGGGCTGTCATCTTCATCGTCCTCACCATGAAATACGGTAGCTGGCCATAAATTATGCCAAGCATTTTTCAACGTATCTGGAGACACATCCTCCCACGATCTTGTGATGCTCCACACAGCAGATTTTATGCTAAGATATTTTTTAAATTCTTGAATAGTCTTGCCATTGTTCAAGAAATTACCTGTACCTACTACTGCATACCTTAGGGGGAGGAAAACAAGATTGCAATCTTGGCCGTTTTCGAAAATCTCCACATGTTTTATTATGGAAGGAAAAAAATCAAATGCACAGGCGTAAAGCATACAAAAAAAAATAGTTTGTGGCTTTCAGGTCCGGATTATAGATCATTCCGGATTATGGACATCCAGATTATGGACTTTGTACTGTACATGATACAAAACAAAAGACAATTGTTTTTTACTACGTAAAATACTTTAGATAGTAATTTATAACACATCATTTGAAACAAAGTAAGCTATACCTTCATATGCTGTTTTTGTTTTATTAAAAAGAATCTCAGCATTCTTTTTTTTAATTGGATCTAAATGCTTATCAGGATGATAAAGCTTGCTGAGGCGTCTATAAGAATTTGTAATATCTTCAGTAGTTGCCTAAATAAAAGAAAAATAATAATTTTAGTAGAAGGGGGGAAAAAGACATTCAGATTATTTTTAACATAATTCAGTATGGGCTGCATTATGTACATAAATGCAGATAAGAATCAAATATACATTTAACAGCAGAACATTTTTTCAAACATTATGTTTATTTTATAAAAAAATTGCAAGTAGGTTAAAAAATTTATTATTTATATAACTTTTAGTCTTTATACCACTCTTAACTTAAAACACTTACAGCAAATTGTCAATTCATCTAGTTGCATAATGACCAAAAAATTTATCACTGACAAGCAGTGTTTTTTAATCTAATATACTGGCAATATCTGTTACTTTAAAACAGGAATTTCTGAGTCATTCGTCTCATAACCATGGCAATGATAGCTGCAATATTTCAAGTTACTGCTCTTCCCAATTAATTTTTATTTTTGCCAATGGCTAGATATTTGCTGGTTCAGCATTCATTAGGAATTAAAACCAAACTCAATAGTCATTTAGCTAAATAATCATTGAAATCAATTTCCCATTTTATAATGAATTTTTCAACCCATTCAACAATACCACAGATACAAAAATATATATATATATAAAAGTTAATATTTTGAGTCAAAAAATTTTAATTAAGAATTAAAATCTTTAAATAATTAAAGTATTTTCATTAGTTTTAATAGATATATTTACATAACATTATTTAAAGGTTTTGTACAAAAGATTCAATACAGGAAATACGAAGTAAAATTTTAATTCTTATTAAATTTCCATTAATGTTATACCTTAAAAAAATAGATATAAATTCTTAGAAAATAGAAACTTCCATTAAAATCTTACATTCTTCCTTTCATAACCACAGGACAGGATTGGATTGATTATTTACCTATTTTATTTAGCAAAACACATGAAGATTTTCAACTAAGTCCCATCCCAGTCAATGATATTAAAGAGGAAACGTAAGATATACCTCCTAGAGGTGTGAAGTTCTAGGGAATCAAATACATTCAATTTTAACTAAATTTTTAAACTTTGAAAAAGAAAGTAGAAACATTATAATTTTTGACTCATACATATGATGACATTCCTAGTAATGGTCTTTGGACTAGACTGGAGTGTTTAGTCCAAAGACCAACAAGCAGCAATATAGCTCTTTCGAAATTAGTGAAAGGAAAATTGTTAACCAGATGAGATGAAATCGAGCTGAGGAAATCACAAATTAGTAGCAAACAACTGAGCAATAGAATGAATTAATAGTATATATGTAAAATATAAAAAATACAATAGCTTTGCTCTACGCAAACAGGGAATCTATAGTTAGCTTTTCGCAATTTCAGGATCTTCCACCTAGACCAGTACTTTTGAGAACATTCTGAGATGTTATATAATCACTGGTATAAATACCGAGTACATGCCATTTTTCGTCAGACTGCTTTCTTCTATCACTGCTTCAAGACTGCTGTTGCTCTTCTTCCCTTTGTTGGAACAAGGCATGACATAGAAAGCTTAAATTTAATCTTATTTAATTTAAATCCCTATTGAATAAGCAATTTAATTAAATAAGCTGTGATATTTTTGTGGGTACGCATAGGAATGGCAAAGCTTGGCAATCACTACATCAGAGTACAAGCGTTGCTGTGGCTGAGGAGAAGACTGCAAAATGACGACATAGAAAGATTTAGCTTTTTAGTTACACAACTTTATTTAATTCTCACCGAAGATCAATTTTCTTTAGATAAAATCTCCGAATCACTTATCCAATAGAGATTTAAATTAAATAAGATTAAATTTAAGGTTTCTACATCATGACTTGTTCTAACAAAGAGAAGAAGAATGAGAAGAGCAACAGCGATAGAAGAAAGCAGTCTGACGAAAAATGGCATGTACTCGGTATTTATACCAGTGGTTATATAACATGCTAGAATGTTCTCGAAAGTACTGGTCTAGGAGTAAGATCCTGAAATTGCGGAAAGTTAATTATAGGTTGCCTGTTCGCATAGAACAAAGCCATCATATTTTTTATATTTTACATACATATGATATAAGGGCCCATAAAATTAAAAAAAGAATTATGTCAATGTGCTATGTATACTGAAATGCGAAATTGAGAAAGAATATAAAGCAGAACTGAATGTGAAACATGTTGTTACTGACAGGGCCGTTCCTTGGCCATTTAGCTGCCCATGTACTTTCCTAAGATTGCCGCCCCCAAAATTTAAAAAAAAATTGCTCACTGATTAATAAAATTTTTATTTCATACTCACTAATGATACATATGACAAACTGTATAAAAAGTACTTACATATGACAAGTTGCAATTAATTGAAAATATTTAGTAGTGGTATCGCAAGACTCTGTCCGCCACCGATTTTCGCTGCTTACATACTTTTACGTGCTGCACCCCCACTAGGAACAGCCCTAGCTACTGATTAATAAAATTTTATTTTTGCCCCCACTAGGAACAGCCCTGGCTACTGATTAATAAAATTTTATTTCAGTAACTGAATGCTGATTTTCAAATTACCGATAAAGCGAATGCTCAGTATTAATCAATATCATAGAAATGAAAGCGAAAAAAAAAAAATACAAATTTTAACAAATCTACATTTTTTTATATGATTCCATTCATCATTTTTGGTTATGGGGTTTATCAACCATATTAATTAACTATGGTTTTATCTTAGTTATAATAAAATTACAGAAAAAAAAAAAAAAAAAAAAA